>BSBM01001346.1:15430000-15692500 GCA_027924585.1 Larix kaempferi
TTAGTTTGATATGTTTTATAAAGTACAACTATTGGGTCCAGGAAATGCCCCTTTTTGGCCATCCTTATTACACCATTTTGCATTGATTGTATCCTATTTTCACAAGCCATACATATGCCTTTCCTCCATATCAACCAATAATATTGACAGGTATATTTCATTATTGCTTTATTCATTTTATGCCTAAGATTGTTAAGGTTCTGGATTCTAGTCTTTGAATTATGCTAACTTGTGTGGTTTCATTTAGTCAAAGCTCAAAGCACAGGTGTATCAACTACCATGCCTTGGAAGCAATCATACGTGGTGCCAGCTGTTACTCGTTTTAGCTCGATTCCTCATGTTTTCAAGAGACAGTGCATCTCTCCACGTGAACTGTAACAGATTGTTGTAACAGAGTGTAGTTGCGACAGACAGGTCGCCTTCCAGATTTCTAATCCTTTGATCTATGGATCGCCAGCATAACAACATCTTTTATGATTAAACAACCTCATTCAATGCAGCTGTAACAGTTAGCTGTGACTCAGCAGCATGTCGATCATAGATCTTCATTGCTGCACAAGATTAGTGGATCACGAACTACATTTTGTATCTATAAATATGGGAAGGCTTTCCATGCCTGGGGTTGGTTAATCATCAATTGTTGTACGGGCTGTAACAGAGGTTGAGACTGTGAATTTCCATCTTTTAATGAAGAGCAGAGTTACTTCCATTTCTGTGTCTTAATTCATGGTGATTCACGGCGTCTCTGTTAGAAGGCCAGGTCCCGCCTTCTCACAGAGATTGCCAATTTAGTTAGATAGTTAGATTTATTCATTTCCTGTTGTGTGTTGTGGAATTGCATTACGTGTATTTCTGATAGCTACAACAATGAGTTTATGATTGCATTCTTTATTGGTAGTTTATCTCCTGCATGTGAATAGTTGTAACTGTGTGGTGTGACAGTCGACTGTGTAGGTTAGTTTGATTATGCATGTGTGTTCAATAGATGTGACAGCCGAGCTCAGTTCCAATTCCCTTCAGTCATTTATGCTTTCTAGGATTTCCCTTGATTATCAGTTAGAGTTCAAGCTTATGTTTTAATTCCGGTTGATGTTGTATCTTAAATTGGATTCATAGATTAGATAGATTATGGTTGAGTTGCGGTAGTCACTGGATGAATCATTTTGGTAAAGATTGAATACTGCAGTTTGATAATTATAGGATTTAACTTCTTGCAAAAGTAATCTAGTTTATTTTCATTCTTAGATCATTAAACTGCTGGGTTGATTTTTGTAGGAAGGTAGTTGCATTTTGAATTCCTAGATGTATGAAGTAGATCAGTTTTTCTTTATGAAATGAGTTTGGCTGAGCAGATAGGTAGGATTGTTATATCCATTCACTTAATCAACTATTGAAATTGTCTATGCATAGATAGTGCTTATTGCCATTGAAATAAAAGACCTCCCTGGGTTTGACAATTTATATTGAGCATTATGTATGTTAGTTTTAATTAATTGACATATAGGCAGAAATAACACCTAGCAATCAGAGCAAACATGGAGTTACCTATGGCAGAAATAACACCTGTAACAGGGGTGGATATAGAAATTCCCATTTTGAACCTCAAGTCACCTGCTGCTGCACAGGAACCTTCCATAGAAGAACCTCAAATTGAAAACCTCCTATTTGAAAATGAACTATTAAAGGAGGAGGTGCAGACATTGCGAAATGAGTTGGAAAGATTGAAGGGAGCAGTTGGAAAACAAGCAAAGAAGAATTTGAACACATTGTTAGATGCTGCAAATTTATTAGAAAATTCATCTCTTGCATTAGAAAATGAGGAGCAAGGAGATATTGTTTGCCCATAGTGTGGAGACATATTCTTTGCAACAGGACACATAGTTATGGTGTTTGGAGTTGTATCACAAAAGCATGCACAGATAGAGCAGGAAGAAGAAAAAACACCAGAAATAGAATTGATGGGGCAAAATGAGCCAAAAATTGAAGTGATTCCTAATTTGAATATAGGAGATGAAACAGTGTAGTCCCAGCCATCAAGGGATACTAAAATTCTTTAGGACTAGTCTCATCAGTCAGAGGGATTTGAGATAACCTAGAAACAATCTCAATAATTCGAAGAAATTGAAAGGCAGGGAGCTGTTACACAAGAACCAGCACCCTTAGAAATATATATAGTGAGGCTGCAACTCAGATACCAATATTCGACATCAAGGATCAAGAAGAGAACACTATTACACAAGAACCAGTGTTTTCAAAATCATTTGTTGAAGTTGCAACACAAACTGGGATGGCTGAGATTGAAATGGAAAGAAAGGATGCTATCACACAAGAACCAACAGTCCTGAGAACATTTGTTGAGACTGTAACACAAACTTAGATGGCTGAGGTTGAGATGGAAAGAAAGGATGCTGTTACACAAGAACTAGCATCCCCAAAATCAATTGCTGAGATTGCATTATAGGCACAGACCACTGCAACACTAATGAAGGATGAAACTGTTACACTGAAAAAGCAAAACGAGGAATTCAGTACAGTGGGGGACAAGGTAGGAATACAGCTTTCTCGGGAAGTCATTTATCTAGAATTTGATGATGAAAAGGATGTGGAGAATAGAAGAATTCAAAGGTTAGAGAAAAATATTCTCTGGATAAATCTCGAGTTGGGTAAATGGCATAAATATATTGATCAGTACAGGACAAGGATGATTTCTCTCCAAGAACATAGAAATGTCATTAGGGAGTTGAGAGAAAAGTGGGCTGAGGTGTTATTCTTCCAGAAACTACGGTGGGATAAATTTCAAGAAAAATTGGAAGGATTGAAGAAACTTAAGTCCCTGCAACGAGAAAAAGAAAAAATGTATACTCTTTCCCTAGAATTACTGAGTTGTAGGGCTCCATCCCCCTCTTACCCTGTCTTTCTCTACAAACAGACAACTTTATTTCAATTGAGGGATGTGAAGGAAGGGAGATCATTTGATTTAGAAACAGTTACCCAGCTTTTAGAAACTTTCCTGAAAAGTTATTTTGAGGATCAACATTTGTTATGTGAATTGTATTTACATGATAGAGCTTGTTATATTGACTCTCCATCCAATCCCTTGCCTTGTTTGGGGGATGTTCAGCTGAGGGAATTTGCCTCTTTTGTCATCAACCATGTAAAATGGTGAGATGCTTTCCAAACATCCTCAAGAATGAGGAGAATTCTACTCTCTAGATTAGGGGTGAACCTTAGAATCCAAAAGAACTCGGTGCAAATCATGCTGGATCTCTCAGGGTTCCTGCAATTTCCCAATACTTTGAAATTTTGCGAGATAAAATCCTCACTACTTGTGTCCCGATGATTTTTAATTTGCAGCAGAGTGCTCTGGAAGGTAGTAAATACAGATGGCTATATTATTCTTCATCTCTAAAGGAAGGGGACCCATACTACTTTGAGAATTTCAGGCAAGCCTTGAAAAGGGTTCCTAGATATGTGCAATGCATGGAAAATTGTGGACCTTGGTGGATTAATTGGATTAAGATTCAAATTCCCTCTCATATGGATTCCTGTGAGTCCTTACATGAACATATATGCTTTGAATGAAGGAAGAGAAGCTGTGTTGGGAGAAATGGACAGCCTTCTATGGGTTTGTGCCTCAAGGGGAAACACCATAATTTGCCTACAATCTCACAAATCTTCACAGATTCAACTCAGACTCGAATTCGGACTAGTGGAGGATGTTGCATGGGGACATGCAATTAGATAGGTGGGGGAGATGTTGGGTCCAGGAAATGCCCCTTTTTGGCCATACTTATTACACCATTTTGCCCTAATTATATCCTATTTTCACAAGCCATACATATGCCTTTCCTCCATATCAACCAATAATATTGACAGGTATAATTCATTATTGCTTTATTCATTTTATGCCTAAGATTATTAAGGTTCTGGATTCTAGTCTTTGAATTATGCTAACTTGTGTGGTTTCATTTTGTCAAAACTCAAAGCACAGGTGTATCAACTACCATGCCTTGGAAGCAATCATACGTGGTGCCAACTGTTACTCTTTTTAGCTCAACTGCCATGCCTTGGAAGCAATCATACGTGATGCCAGCTGTTACTCTTTTTAGCTCAATTCCTCATGTTTTCAAGGGACAGCGCATCTCTCCACATGATCTGTAATAGGTAGCTGTAACAGATTGTTGTAACAGAGTGTAGCTGCAACAGACAGGTCGCCTTCCAAATTGTTAATCCGTTGATCTATGGCTCGCCAGCATAACAACATATTTTATGATTAAACAACCTCATTCAATGCGGTTGTAACAGTTAGCTGTGACTCAGCAGCATGTCGATCATAGATCTTCATTGCTACACGAGATTAGTGGATCGTGAACTACATTTTGTATCTATAAATATGGGAAGGATTTCCATGCCTGGGGTTGGTTAATCATCAATTATTGTACGGGCTGTAATAGAGATTGAGATTGTGAATTTCCATCTTTTAATGAAGAGCAGAGTTACTTCCATTTCTATGTCTTAATTCGTGGTGATTCACGGCATCTCTGTTAGAAGGCTAGGGCCCGCCTTCTCACAGAGATTGCCGATTTAGTTAGATAGTTAGATTTATTCATTTCGTGTTGTGTGTTGTGGAATTGCATTAGGTGTATTTTTGGTAGCTGCAACAGTGAGTTTATGATTCCATTCTTTATTGGTAGTTTATCTCCTGCATATGAATAGTTGTAACTGCGTGGTGTGATAGTCGACTGTGTAGGTTAGTTTGATTATGCATGTGCGTTCAATAGCTATGACAGTCGAGCTTAGTTCCAATTCCCTTCAGTCATTTATGCTTTCTAGGATTTCCCTTGATTATCAGTTAGAGTTCAAGCTTATGTTTTAATTATGGTTGTTGTTGTATCTTAAATTGGATTCATAGATTAGATAGATTATGGTTGAGTTGTAGTAGTCACTGGACGAATCATTTTGGTAAAGATTGAATACTATAGTTTGATATTTATAGGATTTAACTTCTTGCAAAAGGAATCTAGTTTATTTTCATTCATAGATCATTAAACTGCTGGGTTGATTTCTGTAGGAAGGTAGTTGAATTTTGAATTCCTAGATGTATGAATTAGATTAGTTTTTCTTTATGGAATGGGTTTGGTTGAGAAAATAGGTACGATTGTTATCTCCATTCACTTAATCAACTACTGAAATTGTTTATGCATAGATAGTGCTTATTGCCATTGAAATAAAAGATCTCCCTGGGTTTGAAAATTTATATTGAGTATTCTGTATGTTGGTTTTAATTAATTGACATATAGGGTGACCAACAACAACTAGGTCTTTATATTTCTAATCTCTATAGAGATGAAGATGTTACTATGAAAATCCATAATTTATATTTCTAATAAATCTCCTCTCAAGAACATTTTGAATAGATTTAGTGGTCACATTGGTAAATAGAATGCTCAGGATTTCTGATGAATCAGATAGGCAACGCATCAATCTTAGGGAATGCAATCAAACACAAATGAAATCAATAATGAAGTGGATATATATACATACCAATGTCTTGTCTTAATGGGCCAAGCCCTGAGATGAGGGAATCAGTTCTTTCTCTATAAGGTTAGATGTTGCAATATATATATCTAATGGAAAGTATCACATTCATGAGTGTCATTTGGATCACATTCGAACTAATCTTGGGTATGATAAAATCCACTTTCACTATCATTCAATGCATCATGTGTGAATTGAATATATGCATATAATTTGAGATTTACATTTTTTTTGTTTATATCAATGTGCAATTTAGATGAGTATATACATCCATCCAGAGACGTAGATATATAAGTCAATCCATCTGAGAGAGATATCCATTCACGTCATCTATCACAGAGACAAATACCTTTCCCATCCATCAGAGACAGATGCAGGGGGGAAGATACCTATAAATTCCATCCATCTGATAAAAAATATAGACATTTACAGCTATGAGAGGGATACATGCACTTCTATCTACCTACAATCTAAATTCACATGTAAGAGACGAGAGGGATAGACATCCTATCTACCTGCCCTTTGAGAGAGATAGACATTGGATAAACTATAAATGGGGGAAGGGACCTAAACTACACTACACATAGGGGGAACAAAGTTTTCTAAAGTGGTCTTAAATAAAGTTTTCTATGAGAAACCAGTGTGGACCTCCCAAGTTACAATGTTTAAGAGAACTGTCGAGCCTAAATATTTCAATACACAATAAAAGTATTATCAAACTATCATTCAATGCATCATGTGTGAATTCCATATATGCATATAATTTGAGCTTTACATTTTTTTGTTTATATCAATGTACAATTTAGATGAGTATATACATCCATACAGAGATGTATATATATAAGTCAGTTTATCTGAGAGAGATATCCATTCACAGCATCCATCATAAGGACTGATACCTTTCCCATCCATCAAAGATAGATGCAAGGGGGGAAGATACATATAAAGTCCATCCATCTCATAAAAAATATAGACATTTACAACTATGAGAGGGATACACTGCTATATACCTACAATATGAATTCAAAACTATGAGACGAGAGGGATAGACATCCTATCTACTTTCCATATGAGAGAGATAGACATTAGATACAATGTACACAGGGAGAGAGACATCCATTCAATAAAATCCACACGGGGGCGGGGACCTAAACTACACTAAACACAACGGCAACAAATTTTTCTAAAGTGGCCTTCAAGAAAGTTTTCTATGAGAAACCAATGTCGACCTCCCAAGTTACAATGTTTAAGAGAACTGTTGTGCCTAAATATTTCAATACACAATAAAAGTGTTATCAAATTGGGGGTTAACTAATGGGATATCAATTGGATACCTATAGATTGTCATAGTTGTGAATTTGCAGAGGTAGATTTCATGGAAAGCACTTAGAGAAACAAAATGCCATCTAGGTGAAAAAATATCAAAATTTTATCCATCCATTCATGCCAAAAAAATGCATCCATATTATCATGAATATTTTATATGCACATCCTTTCTACTACTTAAATAAGATACAATCAAATTATGTCTTTTGTATATGGATAATCCCAAGGAAAGAGGATCCAATTAAGTGGCTTTACCTCCTATGATTAGTGGCTTGATCCACACACTACAGCCTGCTAACAATGGGCTATCTTGAACCACACACCAGCTACTTTATCTATATAGATCGAAAGTACAATGATACCAAAAAACGCAAACATACCTACAAAATTGTTGCAGAGAGTCTCATCGACTATGAATTTGTTGTCCTCCTCTTTAGAAACCTCCACGTTCTATCCTAGGATGACTTATCTTCCATGCAAGATTCCATGTTTATATAGATTCCAACGAAAAAATCCCGAAATAACTAAAACCCCAAATCACCAAATCCCGGCCTTTTGGTTGGCTCGGTCTAAAAAAGGCCCAAAGAAATAAAATCCCAAATCCACAAATCCCATCGGCTCCAATGCTCAGGTCGTCTGGTTGGCTCAGTCTATATAGGTAAACTACCAAACTCTCAAGGTAAACCTCTGCACGAGATCTCTCACACTCCAATTTAAAAATCCCCAAATAACCAGAATGACCCAAAACCATAAATAACTAAAACCCCAAATTCCCAAATACCCAAAGCTCCAAACAAATCCACACTGTGCCACTCCCAAAACACTTCCCAAAATTAATTAACTATCTGCACTCCTGACATTCCCTCCATCACTGCATTGCGATAATGAAATCCGCACCGTATTGCCACTCTCCCAAATTCCCACTCCTACACAGAGTGCCACTTAAGAGCCTCCACTTACCCAAAATTCCCACTCCCACACTGCATAATGCAAAGCGCTCTACTGCAAGTCCTCCCCCCACATACAATGGACCATCAAACTTGCACCACCGACATAAACATTTACCTCCACCATTGCAACCCTAACCATGCACGCCTCTACACTGCACCACTCTGATACTCCCCACTCGCACAATCGATGTCCTGTCTCACGAATTACAACTCCACACCAGTCTGCATATTCATGATTTTTTCCCACTTTGCGCCAGTCTGCACATTCATGAATTGCAGTGTTTTTTCCAAATGATATCAAATGTATCAAATTATGGTTAATCAATGAATGTTGTCCTATTGTGAACGTTGTGTGTTACTTTAAGCCTACGTGGAACAATAACACATGGTTTAAGAATTTTCCATGACTAAACCTAGGTCATGTCTCCCAATATGTTATGTACCACTAACCTAGGTCATGTCTCCCAATATGTTATGTACCACTAACCTAGGTCATGTCTCCCACTATCATGTTATGTACCGCTAACCTAGTTCATGTCTCCCACTATCATGTTATGTACCAGTAGGCCAATTTCTTAGCCTACGTTTTGGTTTAAAAAAAAAATCTTAATTAGCTTATGTTTTGGTTAAAAAAAATTCTTATCCTATGTTTAATATTCTTATGCTGCAAGAAAGGCCCTCCCATTATGGAAGAATTAACAATGTATATTTGTAGTTGGTGTACAACACTCTTGAAAGATCCCTTTCGCTTAGAGGACACGTGGGCATCTAATATTATTCCAAATTTACCTAGGTTGACTTAATGCACATGAACCCAACCACATGAAAATAGTTGCTTGTATAAGCGAGATGTCTCGCAAGGGGTAAAACATGTTTTGATTAGCATATCTTCATTCTAGACAACAAGGTGAGGAGGAAGAGGAATAAGTGAAAGAGGTTGCTCGCCGTTCATGATTTTTGGATGAAATTTCTAGTGCTAGGGTTAATTAATTTCATATATTCTATTTTATATTCTATACAACTTTCTAATATGCTTATGCCTAAGCACAAATTTTTTTACCCGACAATCAAATTAGTCATTTATTTAGTCATGTTTATGTGTGTGACTAATTATTTTTTACCCGACAATCAAATTAGTCATTTATACTTGTGTTGCAAAATATTAGTAGAATTTAGTCATTTTCTGTTGTCGTGACTAAAATTTTTAGTCACGTAGTCATTTATCTCACTCTATCTGCTAGTGCTATAAGCTACCAGTTGACATTTAAATAATGTCAGAAGATGTACAACATGTTTAGAGTTCTAGATGCCAACACTGTGATCGAGTTGTCCATGTGAAAGATCAATGTTTTGATATTCATCCTTCTTATCATTGCGGGAAGCATAACCATTCTTCAAATATGTGTGTGAAGCTGAAGAAACCTACAAGAGTGAAACTTGCAACAAAAAATTTTACTGCTTCTTATCTTGTACTTGATGAGGGGGAATGTTATGTCAGGATTCAAGTTTGGAATCCTTATTATTATGGAAACAAGTAGTCATATCCTTCCACAAGTTATCCAAAACAAGTGAGCATGATCCATAGTCAGTTTCAGAGGCTAGATTCAAACATGTAGCCAGAAGACAGAAGAGTACCATGCTCTACAGTACTCGTGTTTTCTATGTCTATTTTTTACACCATGAGACTTTCCACTCCTCACATTGTTCCTGTCAGGGGGGAATGAAGACTATCATAAACAAGTGAGTGAGAACAAACGATCCAGAGCAAGCGAGCTTGAACAAATTCAGAGCCATGTTTGACTGAGCTCCATTTGGTTGGTGGTCACCCTAAAACCACCGATTTCAAGAGCACCTTCTATTAGCAGAATCCACCAAATTTTAGTTAGTGATGGTCTCCTTTTACATGTTAGATGCAATAGAACTAAAAAACAAACATCGTTCAAATTACATCGGTATTTTCACATACCTACACAATAAATCATTCTTCTAGTAAAAACTATGAAATGTAGGAAATTGAATCACCTCTCCAAATATATAAATTTTATTTATTGAAAATGTTCACAACTAACTCAATTTTGATTTTTTCTAACATTGACATTTTATTTTTTCCACAAATGCTAAGGTATATGTTCATGTTAGTGTATCCTTTGAGTGCCTAAATGATGGAATCAATACACAAAATTTGGCAAACATGTAGATAATACATAGTGAGCAGACCTCGAAATTACTACACCAAGTGTTAGTGCAGCTTTTCAAGATGATCATGGATTGTATTATTTATAGCATGTAGAGGTTGTTAGTGTCTAGTAGTGCAACATATGTTTTTTTATGAAAATGGTTGAGAAAAAAAAGTTGTGGCATAAAGATGATCCATTTTGTAAAAATCCAGTTGCATCTAAAAGTTCCACCAACTTCATCACTCACCCATTAGTATAATCCAACAACTTCTAGCTAGATTACTTAGCAAATGACTGTCAAGCTATAAATGTTCAACAGTTGGTAGCTTTTTACTTCATGTTTTCATCTTTCTTTTGGTTTTTGGTCATCCCAAAACCACCACAAAACCTCTGATCCTTCATGCCAAGTTCAAGAGTTTGTGTTTAGCCTTAAGCCACCCACTTAGTAGAAGACTTCATATTCTACTAGCCCTTTTGGTTTGTGCTTAGTAAAAACCACCACTTTAGAGAGCACTTGTATTTAGCAGGAGAAGTCATCTTTTGCTAACTTGATTGGCATAGTTGGATTGCCAAGTTGGAAATGTTAAGTAGTGGTAGCTGTCCACTTCTAGTTATTCAACTCTATTTTCTTGGACTCACAAACACCGCTTCATATTAAGGGGAGAATTGTTGGAATCTAATCCTATGGGTTAATATAAAAATGTAAATTTTGTTTACTCTTCATGTCAAGTGAATATGAAGAGTCACTATGGAGTCCAAGAGACCACTTGGGAAGATGAACCCAAGGTCCATTCTCATGTATATATTGCACATTTGTTAATGAGAATTTTGTGCTTTAATGCCTATCTTTCTTTGTATTTATGGTTATTCTTCATATGCATTTGGATTGTGTTCAATCAATCATCTATTTTCCCTAATGGGTACCTAACAAGGAGGGTGGTCAATCAATGGATACAACGATTTATAATCATGTTGGAGCTACAATGAGATGTGTGGAACAGGACGAGGGCTGATGCATCCCACCTGAATGATAGCACAATATCCAGGTTAGTCTTAATTGTTGCAAATTTCATTTTCATTAAATGTTTTAATGTTGTTTAGTAAATTATGAAAAATGTTTTTTTTTTAATGGAGTCGGGATTGATATGTTGTACATGGAAAACCCATGGAGGGTCCCTACATTTGAGACTGATTGTTGTCTATTTTGGAACTGGTTAAGGTTTGTTTTGAGACTTTATTGTTTGTCAGGCCGAGTTTCCCAATGGGGTAGATCTACCTTAACACTTGGTATTTTCTTAGTACATGGTTGAAAGATGGATGAAAAATGTATTTTATTTTTTATTGTTTAATATAATGTAAATATAGTTTAAAAAATTCCTTGTTTAAAAAAAAATTACTTTCAAAAAAAGAAAACTAAACATAAGAATCGGTTTATTTATATGATTCCCTAAGGCTTGTTTTTCAAAACTAAAAATAAGAATCAATTTATTTATATGATTCCCTAAGGCTTGTTTTTGAAAACTAAAAATAAGAATCAATTTATTTATATGATTCCCTAAGGCTTAAAATTTGGAGGACCTGGGTGGTATTTGATCAACTTATTTGTGTTCATTAAATCATTTAATACAATCTTTGTGGGTGCAACCACAAGTTATTGCACATAAACTAGTTGTGTTAAATTAATATATATGACCATTTTCTTTGTGAAACAAAGGATTCATCTATATAATTATTTTCCATTTGCAAGAATTTGAGGGTTATTTGTTTATGAGTTACATAAGGCCCATACAAGACTTAGTAAACACAATGATGATCTCATTTGGGGTTTCAATAAAAAAGAACTATAGTATTAAGTTGGGGTATCAAGCTTTGTCTGGATTTGATGGGGCTACTCGTTGGTAGTGGAAACATTTGTGGAGGTTAAAGCACCATCTAAACGAAAGTTACTCTTATGGTTAGCCTTATCACTTAAAGTTATAACTTGGGATTATCTACAAAAGAGAGGTAAGGTGTATCCTAATAGGTGTCCCTTATACACATGTCACCAGGAAACAATTTCCCACCTCTTTTTTGTTTTGTCCATATTCCCGGTAGGTGTGGAGAGAAATGGAAGGAGTCTATTGGTCTTAGCCATTTATGGAATGGGGATAATATCGAAGTCTATTTGCAAAATTATTTCACAGGAAAGGAGTTGGAAATTCTTTGATTAGTTCCTTATCTAACTCTATGGGGGATCTAGTTGGCAAGGAATGCCTCCTTGTTGGTGGATTTCCTTCTACCAACCTTTAGGGTCTTTGCAGAGGTGATGGGTCTAGTCCCTTTCTACAAAGAGGCTCTCAAGAAAATAATGTTGAGTATTGTTGGTGGTTTACAGGTGGATATCACTAAAACTTGGGGTCATTTTGATGGAGCATGAAAAATAAGACTATTGGTATTGGATTTGCTTATTATCTTGATGAATCTCGCTACTTTTTCAAAGCAAATCTAGGTTGTGTGACCAACAACATGGAGAAATAATGGCTCATTTTTATCAGATGATATTTTTTTTTTGATAGGGGGACAAGATGCCTATAGGTATTTGGTGACTCCTTGCTAGTTATCAAGTGTATGTGTGGACAAGTCCAAATTTAGAATATGGTTTGTAGGTTGTAGCACACTAACTGAAAACAATAGCTAGATTTTCAAGGATGTCAAGTTTGTACATGTTTACAAGGAGAATAATCAAATTGTAGATAATCTTTGAAAGGAAGGTCTAGCACTATTGGAAAAGCACTTTTTTATGTCTAAGTTTCATGAAGGCCATGAGGCACATCATGATTCTCTTGATGTCGTTTAACACATTTTGATTTGGTTCAGTATGTAATAGTTGTAATTGTGTTTATGTTGAGTATGTAATAGTTGTACAATTATATTTATTATGTTCATATATGATATGCATACAACACCATGACTCTTTTTGAGCTTCTATTTAGAACAACGTATTTGGCATTTCTTACTTCCTTTTTATAAGATCTTTGTGAACTAGTGCTTGAAACACCTAATAATTGTAATTTTTATTCTACTCCATTCTATGTATTAGATGATTTTTATTTTTCTTCTTTATACTTTACCATTATTTCTATGTTATAAAACCTGAAATCATAAGGTTGTTTGAAGAAGCATGTTGGGAGAAATGGTACTCATGAATAATCCCCATTTTAATCAAGTGAATGGCAAGTAATGAGTTCATGAAAACAAATTCGAATTATTTATTATTATTATTTAAGGGACAAAATGAATTTTTCTCTTCTAGAGAAAACTTTAAAGCAAATCTATAATTAAAACATATCGCCTAAATGTTTCCTTCTATAACAATTTAGTTGAAAATAATTGTAATGAAAAACCTACTCCCATTTAGCATAACCTCTCTTTCAAATTCCTGCACATATCATTAAATAATCTATGCAAAAAATTTAATAATTTGTTCCTCATCATGATTTCACACTCTATTCAACATAGGGATTAGCATTCATAGAAAAAAAACCATGCAGTCTAAGACACTCTAATCGACATAGGGCTTGGCATTCAGATCAAAAACCATGCAATCGCCATAGGGATTAACATTCAAGGAAAAAAACATGCAATCTAATCCGATCATATTTTTTGGAATTTTTATTGTTCGATTACATCATATGGTTGTGCAGAATTTTAATTTCAAATGAAAATCTCTAAAAGCTGTTGTTGAAAAGGTCATGTTGTTGTGCATTTTCATCGTCCATCCTCCAGGATTTGGTATCTGCATCCAAAACCCTCCACTTTTGGGTATCCAAATTCACGGATAGCATTTTCGATCCATGTATCCTTGGAAAAATTGTGATGATGTCCTTTCCGTCCTAGGCTGTTGCTACTTCATCTCATGGAAATTGTAACCCATGTGCAGTCAAAAGCTGATATTTCCCCATGGTGGGATTAATAAAGCAATGTTATGAATGACTTGAAACCATGTATCGAGTGGATAGTAACTTTCCCTTATTGAGGAGAGAAAAAATAAAGTTTTTTTTTTTTTTTTGGATGCACCTCATTTCCCTCAATCTCCTTTTTGTGGGATGTTGTATGTGAATCTTGTCAAGAATTAAAGATTTATTTGAAATGCAATTATCTATCAATAAGCATCACCTTATTCATCCAAATTAAGTGGTTTGAAGTATAATAACTCTTCTTTAAAATGAGCAAAATTTCTCCATTTTGAGCAATTTAGGAATGTGCAAAACACATTTTAAATATGGATCTATATACCACAATATACAAAGTGGGTAGGTGGGATTTTTGGTACATATACTCTAAACTTCCACGTTTAAACTCTCCCCCAAAATATCAAACCCCTAATTTTTAATTTGATAAATATTGGTTGTGCAACAAGGGCCTTTTTCAAGTGTTTTTCTAAACATTATGGAGTGTGGTCATTGTTTCTCTTTATGACAATACAAATTCTTTTCACTTTTCCTTCACAAAAACCATGGGTATGACTCCTTGGCTGCAACTTTCCTTTATAAAAACCACGACCATATCTTGTACGTGCTTGCTTGGTCCTATTTTAATTATTTTTGAGGGTTTAAAAGGTTGAATGCGGGGAGAACATGGTAATAATCTTAGGGAGGGTCGAAATACACATGTTGAATGAGTTCATGGTGAAAATTGACTATTTTGAGTATGATCTAATTCACTTTTGTTTTTTTTTATCTCTTTGAAAAAGGATTGCTCAATCTCCTTGCCTAAGCAATTTTGGTTGATGTGCATGGTCATGATCTTGGAATTATTGAGGGATGTCCCGAATATTTTTGATGGAATGTTTACCTCTATTAATGAACTCAATCCTCCTACCCCCTTTATATCATGAGAAGCCAATGCTTGCATATGGTTTAAATGTTGTGGATGGTTTCAATGTTTGTTTTGAATCAATTGCTACTATGTAAGATGAATTATGCCACGTTTTTTGCAAAGTTAGTGACATGTTCTTTTAAGGTTAATTATAAGATCCGTATATCCTCCTCTTCTCTTTATACAATGCAACCCACGATTGTGTTGCCTCCGCATTGTGGATTAAAGGATTATTTTAAAATGATACATGATTTCTAAATGATGCTACAACCTTAAAGAGTAGCGAATCACACTTTTAAGAAAAACATGAATTGTTTCATGCATGAAATTTGGATCATTAACCTTAACACCATAAATCTATCCTTCTGAGGAGGAAGCAAACCTAAATTATGCGATGTACTATGTGATTTTCAAGATGATATTTTGATAGGCCTCTAAGGAAAAGTTAAAATGAGCTCTAATTTCTTATATTCATTGAAGCTAAGAAGCTTGTTATGCTTAGTTGACAAAATCATGAAAATGTGTGATGATGATTGTTATCAAACCCTAGTTTTTCTTTGCAGAAAGAAATTGAATATATGTTGTTTTGTATAAAGGAATGCTTATCTAGACTATGTCTTCAAAGACTCAAAGTCTTTTTTATGTTGTCTAGATGAATGGAATAAATTGTCATTGCATACATGAATTGAAGGGTTTGTTATTGATATTGTCTAACAATGTGGAAGATTGTTTATCATACCTTCACTATAATCACATATTTAGACCATCAAACCCTAATTTTGTTGATTGGTACGAAGTTATATTACAAATTGGCATTAGATATAAATTTGGTTACATACACGGAAGAGTATATGGTTTCAATGAAAATAAATTATAGTATCTTTTGTACTATGTTAAAGTAACATACATATCATCTTTGATACAAAGAGACTAGTTATTTTCACCATACTAAAAAATTCCATGGGTTTATTATGTTAGGTTGTTTGATGAATTAGAGAATGATTTGTGATCATTGTGAAAATGTCTAAATGTTGATGCAAGTGTTTAATTTGATATTTCATTTTATGTCACCATCAAGAATTAACAATGTACACCCTTTAGAAGCTCTAACATATTTAAATGTTGTGTATTATTGGTTGTTGAGATTGGTGGCCTATTGAGTGATGGTTGTTCACCTAGAATAGTCATCCTTAAAAGTTGAGATCCTTTCACCCATGGTTTTGTAGATGAATTCTAAATGAAAGTCTTGTGACTATTATGGAATATTTTAACTGATTTTAAAATAATTCATCTTGGGTGGTATCGCGGTATTGCTAATGAGACTCAACAATAACCCCTCAAGGGTGATTAGTACATTGGAATGAGTAAATCTCTTATGCATTTGAATCAACAATTCTCTCATACTCATATTTCTATAGAGAAGTTATTGTTCATGAAAAGGACTATATATGTCTATTAAATTAAATACATGTTTGATATGAATGCATGAATGAGTATAATTGTAAAACAAGAAATTGTACTTGCTATGTTTTGGGTAATGACATTGATAGCTAGTTGTCTTCATTTTAAACATTATTTTATGTTATACCTTGAATTCTAGCTTCGAGTGGATTGTAAGCCACTCTTGAAAATGAGCAAGTATGAAATATAGCAAGACTGTGAAAAAAAATGTGTTTTGTATGACATGATATAAGGCATATTTTCTCTTATTTTTCACTGCCATGTGAAAGAGAGAAACATGTTCAATTATGCCTTTGAAACTTATCACGTGAGTGGATTGTAAGCCACTTTTAAAATGAACAAGCATGAAATGCACATATAGAAAGTGAAAAAAATGTGTTATGTATGACATGATATAAGGCATCTTTTCTCTTATTTTTCATTGCCATATCAAATCCAGAAACATACTTCAATTATGACTTTGAAACTTATCACATGAAATATTGTGAATTTTCATATAATGGATTGAACTTGAGTGAATTGTAGCTAAATCATTGAAATAGTATTTTAAGTTGTCAATCTTTATTGATCCTCCATGTTAGATATGAGATTGACATGTGAATTGGCTTGCCTTGATAATATTCAATTATTTTATAGAAATGACCTTGGTTAATATCTCTCATTGAAAGGTAGAAGAGTACCATAATTTGATTGACATTATTTCATTAGACCTTGGATTGGATAGGTTAGTAAAGACCTGAGTTTGGAAACAATTGAATGAACATGTGAATGGGAAAGTGTTCTTTTTGGACATGACATGATTATCATATTTTTTTTTTCTGAAATTCTATAAATGTTGTAATTAGCAAGTATTTGTATGAAACTAATGATATTTGTAATTCTATTGAGTGGTATAGCTATATGGGAAAACAATTCTAAATATGGGGAATGCAAGAAATCCCATGAGAAGAGTGGGATTATTGTCATATACTTAAAAACGAAGTATTTTGGAAATGCTTTATCATATTTGAATTTTCTTGCTATTAGAGAGAGTTGAAATTGAATTTGATTGATTTTGATTCATTGAATCTACTTGATGGTAAATATTTTAATAAATATGATTTGCATATGATTGTTATGCTGAATTTACTTCATTCTAATTGAATTTTTAAGTTATATTTGTGGCTTTCAGTATGCTAATTGCATCAAAGAAGGAAACAAAGTAATAAATTTTGTGGAGTATCATTCCATGCACACTAAAAAAAGGGGTTTTGAAAGGCTTGATTAGATCAGGTTTGACTCTAGAATACCTAGTAGGTAAGACCAACTATTAAGAGTCAAAGTGGATTTTGGCTGAAAATTATCCAAAGGAATACAAAAAAAATCCAAATTTGGATGAGGATAAAGGTAGCTTTAAGAATCACACGAGGGGTAGAGAAATTGGTAATAAGTAATTGAGATGAAAAGTTGTAAATGGAAGGTCATAAGTTCACATCCCCATGGTTACTTACTTACAAAAAAAAAGGTATCTTTAAGAAAGGAAATGCCAAGTTTGGTTTGGTTAGAAATTATCAAAGAAATTGCAACAACAAATCTTCGAAATAATAGAATGAAAATATATCTCAATACATCAAAGGAAAATAAAAGATGCCAAGAATGAGTTGTAGGAGTAAATGATTCATGTGGCCAACAAGAAATATATATAAATTAGGGAGATTGTCTCACCCTAAGAACATTTTGTAAGTTGATATATAGTTGTATGCATTCAAAATAACATGTATAGATTGTGTATGAACTAAGTTTTGTTTCTTGATTGAAAATATCACTACAAGGAAAAAGGCCCTTTAGAGGAGGTTATAGCGGATTCTCCTCTAAAACGAGCCCAAATATCGGTTTATAGAGGAGGTCACTAGCGAAGGTGAGTGGGAAGAGGTTTTAGACGATGTATTTTTTCAGTGCGCTTATACATTTCAAACGCACTGGTGCATATACAACACACTCACTTATTTTGACAATAAATTGCATGGCACCATGACTGAAAACACCTTCAAACGAAAAAAAAAAAAATTACAACCAGTGCATTTATATTACCAAAGCTCATCGGGGCGCCAAAAAATTGAAAGCACTGAAATATGGTAAAAGGATAGTGGAGAACACCAAATTACTATAAAAGTTTTATATTTTTTTTGTCACCGGTGTGGTATGTCTAATTTACCAGACTGAGGCAATAAAGACAACACTGCACCGCTATAGGGTTAAAAACTTCCAAATTAGAAACACACAATGGTTTTTTGTTCAAATTTATGTTTGCAGTGCATTTGATATTTTCAATAGCACTGGTACATCATGGAATTGGGTGAACAACATTAGGGTTGAAACTTTACAAATTAAAAAACACGACTATATTTTTTATTTACATTTTCTATTTGCGGTGTGTTTGATATTATCAATGGCCCTAATTCGTCATGTAATGAAGCACAACGCATAAGGGTTAAAACTTTCCAAATTAAAATCCATGATATAAAATTCTATTTGTGATGTGTTTTGTATTATCCATCACACTGGTACATCATTGAATAGTGTGCACTGCATTAGGGTTAAAAAATTTCAAAAAAAAAACATGACTATATTTTTTAGATCATATTTCTATCAGTGGTTCATTTATATTATCAATCACACCGAGGCATCCTGGAATTAGGCGCAATGATACATGGTTTAATAAAAAAATTGCCACATCAAAAAAATCATTTTTACCATTCTGCAATGCTTCTGAGCCCAATAGCACCAATGTCGTACATCACATACTTAGATTCCCTAACATTCGTGATCCATGTGATAGCATTGCTCACTCCCATTGCCTGTTGACTAGAGTTTGAATTTTTCCAAACGGTGGGAAAATTTTCAAATTTTACATGCATCGCCACGATGCCTCCTCAACATATAAGTGACCAGGTAAATTGATTGTTACTTCACTATTTAATATTTTAGCAGATTAAATTTAATAATTCATCTTTATTTTTCCCAAATTTCAAAAAAATGTAAAAAACTTTGCGCGGTGCATACTTGTCAGTTAGCTTGCACTACATGCCGGTACACCTTGTGAATTTACAAGGTGCATCGATGGAGGTGTATTTAGGACATAGGTGCACCACATATATAGTGCGCTATAATTTTTAGCGCACCGATTAACATAATTTAAAAAAAACTATGAATGTAATCACAATGCATAATATAAATATATCTGCATTGCGTGACGGTGCATTGACTTGTTCAAAGTGCACTGGATAAATCAACATAATTTATTAAAAAAATATAATGTTATATGGTGCAGTTAATTTAACCCATCGCACTACTTCCACGGTGCGTTGGCATGTTCTCAGGGCACAACTAAATTTTACAAACTTAAAAAAAACAAACGTTTCATGGTGCGCTTAGTTACATGATACACCTTGAACATTCAATACTTTCTCACGTAACGCACACATCATACAGTTGTAAAAAAATCACATTTTGATGGTGCGCCATATGAAAATTTGCACATTTTCCTCCAATGCATTGATATGCATGATGTGTACCATCAACCCCATTTTAAAATTATAAAATAGATAAATAGACACTCGTACAACAGTGCACTGAGGTCACCATAATGCATTGGTGCGTTTGATTGATGACGCACCGCCTATTATTTATATATTTCAAATATAAAAAAATTACCAATGTGTTTGTTTTATAGAAACACACCGTTAGCAATGCGCTTGTGGTTCAAGTGCACTGGATGTGGTGTGTTTCTATAATTTGGGCACACCGCTTGTAAAAAAAAATTTTTTTAGCAAAAAAAATATTATTTGATGTTTGTAAATAGAATTCTCATTTAATGATTTTACATGTATATTTATGAGAATGATTGATGTTATATGTGGAATAGAGACATCAAAGTCAAGAGGCAGGTCAGCAATAGCAGGCACAGATTGACTAATACAACTTCGTGCGAGAGTGGGAGGTGAGGGAGTGGGAGAGGGATTTGTACCCTCGCTTGATTACTCATCAAACCCAATACCTATTGATGGTTGCCGATCTCTTGAAGTTCTATTAGGAGGATACATCCCTCAAGGGGAACTTGACATTGCCAATTTAGTTGATCTGACGCTAGGATCATCGGAGGCAGGCATTTTGTGTTGGTCTCGATCAATGGTTCCATCCCATTAAGGAGGAAATATATTTCATCATTGGGTTATCCAGGAGAGGGTAGGTTTTTCACAGTTCCCTAAGGTCTCAAATGCTGTTGCATCAGAGAGTTAGCTAGCCTACTCTTAAAGATATATAAGTGACCATGTCATAGATCATGTTGATTTTCATGTGCACAGTGGACAACTCTGCAGTTTTTTGTTTCTATGTAGAGCATGTGAGGTGCCTCTCATTGTTGGTGATGACCATCGTGCACCTCACCACTAATGTAGCTCTATTATTTTATCTAGAGTCTTTAATGCAAAGACCTATATGCATCTGCTGGTCCACCATTTTTTTACAATAATTTTGTTATGATTTGGATTGATGTCATGTGTAGATTAATGGGAGGTTCAACTTCCCTTTCGATTTAGATTTTTTTTACCTATTTTTTTAGAGGATTCCAACCACCAGGCCATCATTTGACCGTAACATGCACATACGCATATTCGTCGTCGTCCTAGGATCACAATAGAGGTGCTCAAGATGATAGGTAGTGAGGATGAGCATTCGATATACATTGTTCCATATCCAAACGTGAGCTTGGAATGGAGAGTGTTCCATAACATTTTATTGCACCAGGATGAGCCACTGGATGAGAAAGGTAATATTAGCATTACGTTTAAATTAATCTACTTGCATTTTATTCTCTTTATGCTTAATGTAAATGAAATATATTCTAAAATTTTATATTAAATTGTTTAGTTATTATTGTATACTATATATTTTGTAGACATTGGCATGTACGATGGGGAGGAGAATACTCTTCCCACTCAGGATGATGAGGAGATGCAGGAGCCCGAGGTGCCACAGTTGCATAGACATGGCCTTCGACACATGCTTGATGATAGGTATCAACAAGATGTGGCAGATAGGTTATCGACATGGTTGGAACAACAAGGGATTCATCCTGTACGGTGCATGACATTGTACGATAGCTTGACCTCATAGAGATATGGATGATGGTTCCTTATGATATGAATAAAGTTATGAAGCATATTATTGGTGCATTCATTCACTTAGATTCTAGGAGGGATGACCATTCCTCATCTGATGAGGGAAAAGATCCTCCTCCTCCATCAAATCCTTTTGATTTTCAAGAGGAAATTACCTTGAAATCCCATCCACCTCCTCCTCCTCCATTAGCTTTGGCATCTCATCCACCTCCTACTCCACCTCCTCCTCCATCATATCCTTCATCTCGTCATTTACCTCCACTTGTCCCACCACATACATATCCTCAGCTACTCCTACTCGACTGACCAACCTATCCTCCTCATCGTCCTGACCATCCACCATTTCCTTCACCAGTCACCTCTATTGTAGATACAATGCTCAGAGGGCATATATTTCAGC
The DNA here is from genome assembly GCA_027924585.1 of Larix kaempferi. NCBI lineage: Eukaryota > Viridiplantae > Streptophyta > Pinopsida > Pinales > Pinaceae > Larix > Larix kaempferi. The sequence goes on from BSBM01001346.1 coordinate 15,451,869, forward strand.
TTGATGGACCTATCTATGCTTCTCTCCAAGCTCATTTTTTTCCTAAAAAGGGTATTGATGCCTCTAGCTCTACTAGTGGAGGTGATGCCTTTGGACCTGTTGGCAGAGGTGCTGATGCATATGGCTCTATTGGTGGAGATGTTTATACCTATGGATTTGGTGGGAGAGATATTGATGAATATGGTTCTAGAGGTGGACCATAGACGTTATAGTAGTTATTAGATTGGAGATATGTATTTGGAATCTATCATCAGTTTGATTTTATTATTTATATATATATATATATATATACTGCATTTTTCATGTTGATGTTGATGGTGATGTGAATGTTAGGTTAGGTTAGATGATATTTGTTAGAAGTATGTGATTATTATGTTATATAATGCATCTTATGTTTTGTGAGATGTTATTATTAGATTTGTGTGTTAGATGATGTTTAAATATGTTAGATGATGTAAGGTAATGTTTACAATGCTACGTTTATGTTTTTTACATTTATGTTTAATATGGTTATGTTTATAATGGTATGATGATGTTTATGGTTATGTTTATGACAATATGATGATGTTTAAATGTTTATGTTGATCATTGTATGTTGATGTTTATGTTTGTTAGGTGGTGAAAATGATGATGATGGTACATTATATGATGTTAGGTGATATTAGATGTCAATGTTTATATTTTCTTACAGATGTGTCTATTAGATGTGATTGTTAGATGTGTACTATCATAAACAAATTCCTCCAATTTAATATTGTGTAGAAACACCATGTATTTTAAATTGTGAAAAAACATCATGCATATTTATTTTGAAAAATTGTGAGAGGTGTTTATTAAAAAACATCAATAATATCTTCTTCTTTACAGTGCAGTTACTATCATATTGTTACAATAAATGTAAACAATTTTGTGAACTTATGTTATAAAATATAATAGGTCAGAAAGATTTCACATGTAATTATATCTTAATTATATTTAAATTAATTAATTTTAAAAATTGTTTTAATAATACAATACATTTCATTCCCCTATAACAAATATTTGTTATACTAATTTATCATGAACTTATAATTTGCATTTAATGTATCTTAATGTTATTGTACATGCATAATAAATTCCCAATATAAGTATGATTTAATATTTATACCATGGTTTTATTTTTAAGGGTATTTCCATGTTTTTACATGGTGTAATTAACTTCATATTTGGGGGATAAGGCTTACAATATGTGAATTCATATTGCCTATGTATTTTTCTACTTATTAACAAGATTTAATATCCATAGTATGATAGATCAACATATTAGTGTCATAGTTTAAAGTATTGTTTTCAAGGATTTTCTGGCTTAACAATTTCAATTTCATATTCATACTTAATTACTAAACACATGACTAATATATAAAGATTCAAAAGTGATTTCTATTCAATTTTATTTTCATAAACAACAATATATATTTGGTAAACATACCATTAAACCATTCTTTTTAATGGATGTTTTCATTGATTAATTGCTTTCATGTAATACATAGTAAGTAATGAATGAACTAACAAAAATCCATGGTGAATAAAAAGTGAATTAGTTAAACCAAAGGAAAAAGCATCAATGGTAAAAAGAAACAATCTCAAGCTAACTTCAAATAAAAAAATCTCATTTGAAAAATAACAAAAGGAATTGTTATGCTTCAAATACCACAATAATGCAAAGTATAAGTGTCTAAGTATAATATATTCATGAACTAGACCTCGTTCTTCAAATGACAATAGTTGAAATTACAACAAACAATAAATAATGATTAACAAATCAATGATAATTTGCAATCTAATTAGATAATTTTGATTTAGTTGTAATTTTAATACAATAAATTAAATGATAAAAACCACACTAGAATGAATTAAATGGAAAGAAAGAAATATTATATTTTAACTATGGAAAATCACATACAATCATTCCATACAGTCACACATATCTTGATAGACAAACACATTTCGCATCAGATTGATTGTTACCAACTCAAATTGTTTAAAAATAGTTGGTAATCAACTTTCCATTTCCACCTTCATAATGCTAACACTTAACAATATAATACAAGTATTAAAATAACATTAATAAAATGAATAATCAAAATTGTAAATCATGAAATAAAATATTTACATATCATTCTCTATTGCCATCACCATCATTATCTTCCTCGCTTGGCATGATAGCACTGTTTCTCTAAAAAATATGTTTAGATCTAGGTTTGTGTCTTAATACGAACCACCAATCCCTATCCAACACATACGGGTAGGAAAAAACTTGGTTGTAGTGTTTTTGGAAAACATAAGGCTCCTTAGTTTCATCCCACTGACATGATATTCCTTTACATTATTATTTTAGAATGTGTTCCACCACTTACACCTAAAAATACCACACTAGAAAGATGAGAAATCCACTTGAATGATCTCTTGTATCTTTTCGACATAACCCAACTTCCTCCTTTTAGGTTTTGATCACAGTCATGGCCAGTATGGCTAGATTGGTCGAACTCGACTTCCATTCCACAATATTGTGTAAGACATCCATCATCGACATCCTCGGTGCAAAATTGATGCCCATATTCCCACATAGAAGGGAACAAATGCACCTATAAAAAGGTGAACAAATGACGGTGTCATAATTGTCTAATAACCCGACCATTAATATATAATATTAATGATAAAAATCAAAGGTACATTATAAAGTTAGAAATGCATAATAGAAAGAGATTATTACCAAGTTGTTGCACACGATCCCTATGTTTAGTACATCCTTCCCAGCATGTAGGTAATGAACAGATGCACCATATTTATCACAATCCCTATGTTTAGCACATCCTTCCTAGCATGTAGGTAACGACCAGATGCACCATATTTATCTCTGACTTGGTTAGAAATCCAACTGCTGGACATATCATTGGCATAGTTTCTTTTAAATGCTCTAGATAAGGCATGCTTCTACTATTCAACTGTATGAATTATTTCATGTCAATTTCACATTTCCTCCTCTTCTTTATATCATGTGCCTTTTTTTAGTTCATTTGGAGTAGATCCCCATCACTTTTTTCCTCATCGCATTCATCATCCTAAATCACTATGCCTAGTGTGTTGTCGATTTTCTTGATGTACTCAGTGGCATAATAGAATGAATCATATACTATGTACCCCTCTTCCATAAACCCCTTGGGTTTTTCCCTTCATTAAACAAATCCCTTCAATTTTTTCATGTACCTCTCCAAGAAGAACATCCAACTGGATGAGACCACCCCAACTAATTCAACCTCATCAACTAGGTTAATTAGAAGACAAACCTGCAAGTCCATGAAACTCGTCAACAGTTCCTTCTCGAACATACAACCAATCTCAGCTATCTCTTGATGCCACTGTGGAATGCTAGCAATGGCAATCTCCTTTGGTATGATCCACCGTACAAATATAGATAGTTTAGATATGGCACACCGCGGGTCCTCGGGAAATTCATGATTCACACACCCAAGCACAACTAGCAATGGGTAATGACACTACAAAGTGAACACAAAAATTTAATTATTTTAACTTGTGTGGTAAAATATATATATAAAAAATTGACATCATACGTACCCTTAAAATCTTGAGATGGTCATTCAATTTCAAACCAAACAAATGTTCATCTGCAATGAAGTAGTGTCGTAGAGTAGATCCATATAAAGAAGGCACCTTCACACCCAATATAACTTCCTTTTCCAAATAAATATCATCTTTATTCAAAACCCATGGGACATCGCCTTCTTTAAATGACCAAGAGGGGCCAACCTATCCTATATTTTCTTGTCTTGGCCAATGCTTCTTTTTAGTATTTGAATAAATGAGATATCTCCTGACAACTGACATATCACTTTGTTTCGATGATATGTGCCTCCACAAAGAGGATGAAATATTTTTAAATAAATGCATGGGATCTAGTAAGAGGACAATTTTAGGATTCTCCCAATATGGGATCTCATAAAATACCAATTTCCTTTTCATCCCAAAAATCATTTTCTCAACATAGGTATCGAAGAATTTAGGATCATCAAACATAGGTTCCCCATTTGAATCAAACATTTTTGGAATTTCCTTCTCCTTCACTCTATCATATGCCCTAATCCAATCATTCAGTGCCATTCACTCTAGTTTACCATTGAAAGCATATGTTTCTCTTCTATAAGGGTGGTCTTTAGGGAATAATACCCTCGAGCAGTCGTACACTAGATTTCATATATGGATAGACCACCTAGATTTCATATAAGGTCCAGAACATTTACACCCATGATACCCTTATGTGACAAGACCTACGGTGTTATGGTATACATATCACATTAGTGTTAAAGGTCAATATAGTCACACTGAATTAAAAATGCCAAAAAATATTGCTACAAATATAAACAAAACAAACAACATATTTACTACGGAAAATGCCTAATCTCGGATAATCATGTTTGGTGTACGTACATATGCCATACAACTTAAAAATTCTCTATGTTGGGATTGGAATTGATACAACGTATATATGTATCCATTCCCATAATTCCTTCAATTCATCGATCAATGGTTGTAGGTAAACATCCATATTCTTCACTTATATTCTACCAAGGACTATAAGAGCCAACATGAGATGTTCATTCGTCATGGACAACCATGGGGGGATGTTATTCATTACTACTGCATGGCAAAAAAAATAGTTGGTGTTTTGGAGGGAATATGGGTTGACACCATCCATGGATATGCTCAATAGAAGGATATGTACTTAATGCTTTAATTTATCAAGCCATGTATCCTCTATATGCTTCATGGCTATTGAATCTGTTAGGATTCACATAAATCCTACCTCACTTCGGTGTGAGGCAGGCCATCCTTGCAACATAGCTAATTCTTTGCAACGAAAGAGCCTTTTAATCCTTGGGATTATAGGAATGTGCCTCAATATCTTATGAAGAGGACCATGTGATTTATACTTGTTTCTTGATTTATGGTACCTATTATGCCCACTTTTGGACATATCTATTTTCCTTCATATTCACCTCTATAAATAATACAATCATTCAAACATGCATGATATGATATGTATTCAACACCCAACATTTTCAACATTTGCTTTGCTTCTTCGCAGTTGTTGGGAAGGACATTATCACTTGAAAGTACCTTATATTTTAATAATATGCAGTTAGTGGGCAATATAAATGTACAATGTCATTTAACATTCATAAAATCGACCATTTTCAATGTTGATTGTGTGACAAGATTCCTCAAAATATAAGGGATTTTATTGTCAGTTGCCTCAAAAGTGTCGAGAAACATGAATATGACATGCCATACATTGATTTCAAGTTGTATAGTGCCATTTTTTCCCCAGGTTGGTATAATTTGACTAGCCAGGTCCAAAGTGATGGGTGGTGAAAGTCGATTTAAGGATTTGGAAGAAGGTATTAGTGAATGAGCATCATTACCTAGCTCATTGTCCTAGAATGCATGTAACAACATTGCATCCATGGAACTCGTATGTCGTAATAACTCATCCATACCGACCTCTATTTAATTGCCTCCATTGCCAACATGTGAAGAACTACTATTATTATAAGCACTCCTAATTGGTGATTCTATACGCAATGGGAATTGAATAGGTGGTTGATTCAACCATGCTTGGTATGCTTCCTCTTCGAGTTGCACTCTTTTTGTAGCCTTCTCTCGATTTGAAATTATAGTGCGGTGCAATGAAAGATGGTATACAGGTCGCTCGTCATTAGAATCCTGATTTCAAAAATATTGAACACTATGTCGATGATATTAGTAATCACAATGCAATTCGTTTTTTCCAAATTTATACCAAATAGTTATTACAGAAGCATTCGAATTTTTTCCAATAGTAAATGTTCAACTGCAAACAATTTATAAAACAAAAGTTCAAATTGAGAAATACATTAAAATCAATCCCATTGAAAATTAAAATATATGCAATTAATTAATGTTTTTTTTTCTTATGCCCCAAGGGGACGTCTAAAGTAGTCCAAATGCAAAGCATCTCTGATGAACGGTTGGTGGTCTATGAATGTAATACCCTCCATTTTGACTTGAAATGTATTTAATAAAAATCATGTAAATGCTAGTATGGATTCCTGGTGCGGAGCTCAAGGCCAAGGCCCGAACAGTGAATGGATAGCCATGTATGATGTATATATTTTTATTTGGACCATATGATGGTTGGCTTATCATGCCAATTCGAAATATATGTAAATATTATGTTGGAAACTAATAAATTGTCCAATATGGTTGTGTAAAGAGTACTAGAGGGGCTATGATTCCACCCGAGTGGAAGAGGAAAGGGGGCCTATGGGGAAACTAAATCCTATGTTGCCAAGTGTCAACCTTAGAACTCATCCAAAATTATGCAATGTGCTTTAAATGATCCAATTACCTTCTCTTGAATGTTAAACCCAATCATTGAAAGCGTATGTGAGGTTGGTGGGAAAAGTCACTTCATGTAGTTATTAAAGCATGGGGGTTGTGACAGTTATGTCAGTTGTCGGTAGTCTTAATTATTCTATGGTTAGAAGCTATGCTAGTTGTATTTTCACCCTTACCTCATATCCTTGTAGTTAACACTCTTTTGATCATTCTCTCATCCATGTTTCTATGCTACGTAGATTTTTTCCCATGGCTATTCGTGACCATTACCAGACTGTGTTAACCCATAAATTCGAACTTAGAGATAGAGCTACATTTTTGGAACGGAAATTAGATGGATCTAAGTGAGCATGGATGTTGGGAAATATAGGAACCTTTACCCATTGAGTTCTTCTACTTTTGGATGCTTGAGAAGCCATGGATTAATGTTGCAAGAGGTTATCCAATAGCATATAGGAGGTTGGACTCTTACTACGCACACTAGTAACCACTGTAAGGGTTGGATTTCCTGAGGGAACTATGGATCAATGAAGGGAAATGTCTTATTTTTGTTGTGCGGGGAAGTTGGAAGGATTGACAAGGATGTGATGTATTACTGAGACCCTTGTACAACTCTAGTTGAGCTTTTGGCTAAGCACAATGAGCATAATGGGTTGTGGGATGAGAGATAGAAGCCTTTAGGTGTTCTCTTCATCTTGGTGGCCTCTCAGCAGAAGGAGTATATGTTGGAAAAAGTGCCTATGGTTGGGTGGAAAATAAATCTTACACATCCAGTTGCTTGGATCTTCTTTGTTTAAAGATAAGTATTCTTTTGTATCTAATGTGCAATGATTTTATCTATATGTCTATAATAATTATGCATGTTGTGTGTGTGGATTGAGTTATTTTGTTGTGTGTTTTTATTTCCATATCTACACATGAATTTTAGTTGTTATACATTCATAATTATGGTTATTGAGAAAAATTAATAGGCCCTGAATTATTTAATTTCCCCTTTGCTAGCTAGATTTGGATATTGGGATGTTAAAGAGTGGTATCAGAGCTTCTGGTTGCAATAGTACTGGAGTTGTATGGGCTAGAAAAGTGAAGTTACAGGAAAAAATATGAGTTGTAGAAAAAATACTTCAATGGAGGTCGAGGTTCTGTTAAATAATGAATAAGGGGCCATAGTCAATTTGGTAACAATCCCCTTATTGAATCAATTTGGAAACCTGTGTAAGAGAGTTAAAATTTCGACGTTTCGGGCTAAATAGTGTAGCCCATCCTCAGGAAGATAGAAGAAATCTTGAAGAATAATTGAAGTGCTCATAACCTATTAGTAATGATATTCTTATCTAAAGTTGTAGGCAGAAAACCTAAAATGTGTCGGCAAGAGATGATAACACAATTTCATTTAATTAATATGTTATAAGTGTAATCTGAATGATAATTAAAAAGTTTTTTAAATTTTTTTTATTTTTTTATTACATTGATAGGTTTTATTTTAATATGTAGTATATTAATTTTATATATCTCCTCCTATTAATTTTTAAAATGTTAAAAATGTGAAATACATGACATATAGGGTATATTAATTTGTAAATGTTCATAAGTTTATAATAATGGGGTTTTAATGTTTTTATAACCTTAAATTTTATAAACTTTCACATGTGCGAATTATTCTATCATGAAAGATTATTATAATGTAAAATTTTTAATTATAAAAGAAATCTACTATGTGAAAAAAGGTTATTATAAAATAATTTAACTATGTAAAATGTTTTAATTATATAAAAAAGATTCAAGTTACTATGTAAAATTTTTATTATGTAAATTGCATTAAAAGTTTATAAAAGTTTTTAATTTTCATTAAGACTTTTTAAATATGCAAAGTTTTAGATTTTATTGAGTTTTATAATTATATTTTTTAAGATTTAGCACTTATTAATAATTTAATGATTTGATGTTGTTATTTTTGTTAGGTTGATGACAGGTGCCCATGAGCTACTTAAAGTCCACCCATCGTTTCGATTGAGATTGCTAGGGTTTTTGGCAATTTCAATAGCTTCACGGACACGTCTTTTAGTGTAATGGTCAATGTTGCTAATGACCTTTGCTTTTTCTATGCAAATGTGGTGTTTTGAAGTGTGTGAGTGCTCAGCCAAGAAAGATTTTTTTATTCTTCCATGACAGATATCAGCACTATGTTCTTTTAGTCTAGTGTAGATAGAGCGGCCTGTCTCACCGACGTAGACTTTACCACAGTCACAGGGGATTAGATAAACCCCTTTCCTCTTTTTTGGATCAGATTGGTCTTTTGCATGATCCAAGAGTTTGCCTATTGTGTTAGGAGGAGAGAAAGCTACCCTTATTAGTCTTTTTCGTAAAATGTTAGCAATTTTGTCCGTGGTGCCCTGAATGTAAGGTAGAGAGACAGTTTTGCATGGGATGTTTTTGTTCTTAGACCTAGGTCTTTTCTTGTTGCTCTTTCTAATGGATCTACGTCAGAGATGCATTTGGCCCTAACAATAAGGATGTTTAAAATTCCCGCTTTTTGAGCTGGGTGATGGTGTGAGTTAGTTTGAACATATTTAGCTATGTGAGTTTTCTTGTGATATACTCCATGAGATAGGGAACCATCCTCTTTATTAGACAAAAGTATGTCCAAGAAAGGTAGTGATTTGTCACTTTTTGTTTCCATTGTAAACTGAATATGCTTAGATTGCTTGTTCATGTGTTCTAGGAACTCTCTTAGTTTTTCCTCTCTATGTTGCCAAATGAATTGGGTGTCGTCTGCATATCTATTCCAATGTTTAGGTTTTAATGGGGAAGACATAATGGCTTTCTCTTCAAAAAATTCCATGTAGATGTTAGCAACAATTGGTGAGAGTGGGGAGCCCATTGCTACACCATGGGTTTGTTCATAAATGTCTCCTCTAAAGGTAAAGTATGTAGATTTCAAGCAAAGTTTAACTAAGTCAACAGTTTCCTGGTCTGTGAGGATCCTGATGACATCAATGGCTTCATCAACAGGAATGTTAGTGTATAAGGAGACTATGTCAAAACTAGCTAATAAGTCATCATCATCCAATTTTATGGTTTTAATGCTTTCTACAAAGGTAGATGAATCTTTAACGAAAGATTGAGAGTGTCCAATAAGAGGTTTGAGTTTTTCCGCTAGAATTTTGGCTAATCCATAAGAGGGTGACCCTATTGTGTTCACAATGGGTCTAAGAGGATATCCTTGTTTGTGTATTTTGGGAAGTCCATAGATGCGGGGATTTATAGGGTTCTTTGGGGTGATTTTCTTCTTTATACTGTCATCTAGGGAGGAGTGTTTAATGGCTTCAGAAATCTCTTTAATGTTTTTGTTGCTGGGATCTTTCTTTATTTTCTTATAACATCCACTTGTCGTGAGATGCTCCAGCATTTTCTTGTCATACTCATCTGAGTCCAATATTACTGTGGTGTTTCCCTTATCAGCCTTCATGATCATAATGTCCTTGTTACTTTTGAGCTCTCTTAGCGCCATTGCCTCCTCTTTGGTTATATTCGGTTTCGGTGGCTTGGCTTGTCTTAATATGACAACGCAATCCTGTCTTACCTCCTCTGCTACGTCGTTGGGGAGGGAGGTCACCGCATTCTCTATTGAACAGATCAAGTCTTCGCGTGGTATGTGCCTGCAATCCACAGCGAAAATAAGACCGTGCTTCAGCACCTTGTGCGCAGTGCTGTCTAGTTGGACTTTCGAGAGGTTAATCACGTCAGTAGCCTCTTCCAATTCACGTTGACTGTCAAGCGATTGCCGGGATTTTAGTTTTTCAAATTTTCGGTTCTGTTTCTTAGTGGTGTCGTCTTGGAGTTTATAAACCCTGGAAATAATGCAGGAGGAAACCCTGAGCCAGATATCATCCCTTATGTTGTGCGCTAGTGTGATATGAAGTTTCAAACAGTCCGCGGATAGGGAGTTTAGTTTATAATGCTTTTTTCTAATTTCTTGAATCAATAGGGAATGGCTAGCTTTCTTTTAACTCTCTTACACAGGTTTCCAAATTGCTCAATATGTCTACCTGTGAGAAACTCAATGACACAATCCCCTTATTGACGAATTATAATTTCATACCAATCTGAAATTTTAAATTTTGAGATTTTTTTGAGGTGGGCCCACCCATGCCACATGGATGGGTGATGTGGAGGAGCCATGTGGGTGGAAGTCATGGTGTGGAATTTCCACATTGGACCCGCATGCATTTTATTTCCCAGGATGGAGTGCATAGGCAATGAAGATTCGATCGTCGAGCAATAGGGCAGATCAACAATTGCAGTTGATAACGCATGGGAAAATTGCACAGTGGTTAATAGTGGGAAGAGGAACATCTGATTGTCGGTTGACGAGGGATATCAATGGTCGTATATAATAGCACGTCGATTACGTGTGCATTGGTTAATTTGGGACGAGTGAGGCATTGAGCCAAAACCGTCCGAGGCACGTGGCCTCTTTTGATTGATAATGCCTCCCCAAGAGATTTTTCTAAAATTGCTTTTGCGAGGATGCTTTACCACTTTTGGTAACAAGAAAAACACCAACGCCCAAGGTTGAGTGGTATTCCAAGGTTGAGTGGTATGGTGGTGTGGCGATTTGGTGGTTGGGAAAGGTGAATTGGTCATGTCACAAGGTGACATGGTGTGTCACCGGGTGACAGGTAATATCTGTCAGACACATTGACAGGGGCGTGTCAAGCCACATCAGGACCTTTCCAAGTCAACAAAAATCGATAGTGAACTTATGCGCTAGATTGCACAAAATTGAATAATTTACAAAAAAAAATGAGGGCACTACCCTTAACCCACCCTGCAGCAGTGTAGGGAGACCGCAAGGGGGAAAACCCCTTGACCCCCCATTATGTTTTTAAAAAATCAACAAATTTGGTTATGGATTTTAACCGCATCTATTGAACCAATATAAATTTGGGGCATATTGTGGATTATGAGGGGTATTACAAAACTACAAAATTTCTAAAGTTTGGAAAAGGTGAAAGAGGGGAAATGTAGTCAATTCCATAACTCTAGCAATTGATTGTAGCATCAGATCAAAGATCTGAAAAAATGCTAAATAATATTAGTCACATCTATTATCTAAGCCAATAGGAAATTTTTTCTAGATCTACACACGTGAGCTTATGCAGGTGTTTGAAGTTGGCCTCTGGGGTTAAATTCATCTACTTGAAAAGTGCATTTAGGCCAATTTCACAATTTTGAAGGACTTTAACTTTGTGCTCAAAATTCAGAATTTAGCATGATTATAGTCATTGTAAATATTATCCAAAAGGGAACAATTTTACAGAGTTAAATTCTAAATTGGTGATTCAGATGTTTCTGTAATTTGATTAGAAAAGTGTTTGTAGCCATAATTTGACAAAAACTGTCAATATGGGTATTTTCCACAATATATGAAAATTGATTTTTAATTTTCTAAGAACTTAAAAAATCTAGCAATTGTGTTTATATCAACACTTTTGTAGATTCATAATCATATTAGTGATTGTTATGGGTCAGTAGTGAGTATAGTGCAATTGGGGAATCTAATAGGTACTATGATGGAAAAATTAAAGAATTCCATGAGATGAAATTGGGCCAAATGACAATGGAAGAATATGAAAATAAATTCTTGGATCTACTAAGATATGTCAAGTATATTAGGGATGAAAAAGTGAAAATTCATTATTTTCTAAGTGGGTTTCCTCAGTCCTACAAAGATAGAATTGATTTTGATGAGCCTCAAACTCTAGATGAGTCTACCATAAGAAGGCCAAGTATTGTTATGATTAAGACAAAAGCAATCCAAATTTTCATAAGTCATGGAAGGAAAAGAGGAATGAGGATTTTGACCAAAGGAAGAAGGGGTTCAAGCCTCGTCGTTTCAAAAATCATCCAAGGAAGCCACCACAAGTTGTGGCAGAGCCATCTAGGATGATGGGAGACAATGTTAGAGATAGTGGTATCTCGGGATGTCCTCCTTGTTTAGATGCCTAGCATGGAGGTACACTTATTGGATAGGAATAAGGAGGAGGTAGAGGGTGAGATGCACCCTACTAGCTGGCATGAATACATTGGAAAATGCATGCAGACCTTTCAGGTTGTTTTTCCTCATGCATACATGATTTTTGCATGTACAATATTTAATTAAAAATGCATGCAAAAGTGAGTTTTTGCATGCACTCATATTAGGTTTTTGGTAAACCTAATTGATCAATGAGATGTTATAAGGAGCCAGGAGGTCACTGGAGGAGTTTACTCGTCGGACTAGTCAGAGAGAGATCAGTCAGAGTCAAAAGGGCTCATAAAGCATGCATAGGGCGACTTTATGAGAGAGAGAGGAGCTTCCGCAGTACGGAAAATGAGGGGATATGAGTTGGATCAGACCTCATTTGATTAGAGGCACTTGGTTTCCAGATACTGTGATTTGAGAGATATTATCAGTAAGAGTTCTGGAGTGTTAAGAGAGACAACAACTTGTAGCAGTTGAGAGGGTGCATTCCAGAGAGAGGAGGACGTTTGCACTCAAATTGAGGCTAGAGGAGTTGAGATCACCATAGTATGTCTTATTCATTGGAGAGAGAGCGCACTTCTGCATGCAGATTTGTAGGGGCGCATTCTACTTTGAGCAGAGCAGGATTCCATTCCAGATAGAGAAGATTAGGGCATTGAAGTATAGGAGGAGATAGTACATCCTAAGACAAGAAGAGTCAGATATTCAGAAGGTTTAGATCCAAATTGACAGCAATGGGCACATTTCCCAAGAGCAACAGTTGCATCTGCTGTAGATATCGGGTTATTCTAACCCATTAGGTTTGGTCATTTGTTTCTGAAGAAATGTATGTACTAAATCTATTCTTACTTTGATATGGGCTTGAGAAAGAAGAAATCCCCATTGAAAGATGGTTTTCCCTATTTGGGGTTTACAGGGTATATCGTGAGTTCATGTGAGATTGCTACTTATTTAATTGTTGAAGTGTTAAGATATCTGGTAGTATTTTTGTCTTAAGTCTTTATTGTATTTTAACTTATAGAGACTCAAATAATTGAGATCTCAGGGCATCCAAAGTGAGTAGTTACCTCTGGATAAAATTAACAGACAAGCCAAGAGAGAAACTTCAAAGTTGGTGATGTGGAGAGGACCATTTTCTTAGAAACTGTCCACATAGAAATGAGAGTGCAAAGCAAGTTCATAATATTCAAGAAGCTGAAACTATGGTTCAAATGGAAAGGAATGTTCCTAGGAATTATGCTACACTAGAGGACCTCCAAGCATATCATCAATCAATTTTGGTTGAGGTTGAAGGTAATATTTCTAAGCAATCTATTTCTATTTTTATTAAACCTGGATCTACTCACAGTTATATGAATCCTAAAATTGTTGAAATTTGTTCTTTTAATAAAACCAATCATAGTAAATCATTTTTGGTTCAACTTGCCACAGGAACCAAGAAAAAATTTAGTGAAATTGAGCATAAGCTCTGGAGAATTTGATCCTTGGCCATTGTATCCCTAGGTGTATCTTACAAATGCATCCTAGTACTAGTGTTGAGCACAATCTCTGGAATTGCACTAGTGTAACTCCCATTAAAAGTGTTGAGCATAAGCTTTGAATAACATTGGAGTTACATCACTTTCAGTGTTGAGCTTGAAAAAATCTGAAGAGCACAAAATACACATCTTATTACTAATGTTGAGCCAAAAAATATGGAGCATTAGTGATCTTATTTATTCAAATTGATTAAATGAATCAATTTCTATTTTCTCATGAAGGACTGACTGAACTGCCACTAAACGGGGGACCGAGCATGCAAAGGGCCTAGAACAACCTATCTTTAGATTGATTGAACAAACCTACTAGAGGCTATGATAAAAGGAAATCTTATGATTTATGAAGCTTCGAGATTATACTATATGATGCAATGAATATAAAAAGGAGATTTATAAAAGAATCTCAAATATATATATAGATATATATAAATATGTAGATATTATATATATAGTAAAAGATAAGTTATATATATATATGATAAAAGATAAATAAATTAAAAGAGTTGAGTTCATAACATATATATATATATAAACTAAAAAGTCGAACTTAGACATATTATATAACTAAATGAATAAAACTAAGAGTTCTATTTTCAATGCAAAAATATAAACAATTAAAAGTTCAGTTATCAAAGAATAATAAATAAAGTGATATTTTAATTATATGAATATACATTGTTAATGATATTATAACTATGAGTTAATAGCATGAAGACATTAAGTTTCAATTCCATGACCTACTTTGCACCCTAGCCATTATACCTATAAATATAAGGACAAGTAAAAAGAGACGGATGTCGTATTATGAGAGGGGAGTGATTCCAAGTCTTGCATCTGAATAGTACAGAATTAGTCCTCATTAAAAGAAGATAACAACAATGTTCCTCAGGTATTCTATACTCCTTGCATGCTCGGACCAACTCGAGGGTGATCCAAAAAATGAACTAGGAATGGTTCGGGGTCAATGGTTGGGAGGAATGTGGAAGTTCTGATGTTATTCGGTACATTTCTACAAGTCTAATAAAGGTAGCTACTATACCTCTATGTGCATAGTGTGCAGGTTAACGAGGCACTTTCAGTAACACCTTCGCAAGTAAGTATTTACAGTCCTTTATTTTTAATCTTGTTTTCTCAAATTAGCTTTAAATAAGGATTTAATATGCTTTTAGATTTCAATAATTATGTTGCAAATATTTTATTAATTATTTAGTGGCATGGTCATTGACAGAACCTACCTAGTCATGATGCACATGGGTTTCCTTTTATTTTACTGATGTAGATGAAAATCTAGATCCACAAATACAAACGAGATTTCCTATCAATCCAGATTTGAACAACTCTACTATTTATATTTTCCAATTAAATACTAGTTTCCAAAAAAAAATCACGTATCCATAATTGCATAGAATAAACTATAATTCATATTCTTTTTCCATTTAAATAAGTTGTCCAAATAAATATCATGCATACACATTACTATCCATTAAATTACAGGATGACTGAAACCCTTCATCCAAATCTAGATTCATAAACTAAATTATCCATATTTAAACCATTCATTCAAAATCCATATCTCATAATTAAACTACATAAACCAACGAACTGCATTTCACATTTTATAGAATTTACACTAAACTAGAATTAACCTATTTAAACATTGAATTTTCCTAAACTAATCTTTATCCAAGCCAGATTTGAATCCCATACAAGATTCGCTCTAGCAAAGCTAGCTTGTGCTAGAGCTCTGTTACAAAACTAAGAAAGTAAACACACATAAGTAATAACAAACCATTAAACAGAGTAGAAAACATCCACGCAATGCCAATACCTTATAAAAGATAAACCTTAAAATATTTAGATCGCAAACCCTTTCTACGAATAACGTAGGTTTACTTTATCCACTCAAAATCATCAATAAACTTCCAAACTGAAAACATAGAGAAATAGTCACACAACAGAGGCTCTTACTTCTATTTAATTCACAAACCCTAGGTTCATTCCCAGAAATCAAACCACTATATTAACCATATAAATACATGTCTGATTTATAGATAAACAGAGTCACAAATTAGAAACATTGTAGAATTTTTTAAGAACACCGATCAACCCAGGTTCAACTATGCAGACACAACTCTCAATTATCATAGACCAGGGATCGATTCCCTCTCTGACCAACAAAGGTCGTTAACATCATAGATCAGAGATCGATTCCCCTTTAGATACTCTAAATAAATAGGAAACCTAGGACCTTTAACACAACTAATCAACTAGAGTCATAAGCATGCAATTTTCACAGCAGTAAATATAAAACAATAAGCAAATTAAAATAGCCATAATATAGACAGAACTAATACATCTAAAGTACCAATTACATCAAATAGTAATTCCAGACTTAAGAATTTACACAGTATCCAAATAAAGAAAAATACCTAATAGATAGGCATTTAATAAACAGGTTAAACATACAAAATATAACACTTCAATAACATTACATTAGTATTTTCCAAGTATCGAGTTTACATAGGATGAGGGCCAAATTACATTATCCCAATAAACGCCTCCACATGCTTGAAAATCCAAAGAATATTACATTAAACTATCAAATCTAGGTTCAAAGAAACAGTACAATCAAGACCATGTGCATAAAGTAATAATGCCCAAAACACCTTGTCACTCTGGGGCATAGCACATCCTCATCATATTTTTAAAACCAAGTCTTCTCCCAATAGAGAAGAAGGAAAAGGAGTTGAATGTTGAAAACTTACCACTTACTGATCCAACAACGAAGATTGTAACCAGCTCCACAATTTCCAGCTGTGCCTACAAACAAACCCACAAAGATTGACATTAGCATGTTCACAACCGGATAAATAGAATGATAGGGATAAACGAATAAATAGAGGATTCAAATGACAACAGAGAGCTAGCGGAGTCAATAGCTTACCCGAAGCTTTGTGTCACTAGAGATTATAATGCTCCAAGCCATGAGCATGATTTCATCTTGTAACCAGTAGGGTTCAAAACTCTAAATATCTTCACAGTCAAATGCAGCAAGAACCATGCTCCAAATCCCCATTCTCCTCACACTCAAATGTAGGATGAGAAATGATATGAAAAACCCCAAGTCTCACCACAGTTTAATGCAGACTGAGCAACGCTCTGAAATCCCAAGCTCACCACTGCCAAACCGTGGAAGAGGAAGCGTTAAAGCTTCCCTCCCACACTACACTCACAATGCTGGTGGCAAACCCTCACGACTACCCTAACACATTTTCGATCTACGTGGCTGAAGCATCACGTGATTTCCTTCAATGAAGTCACCAAATCTCCATTACTTTCATGTTCCTTTCAAACACCATCATAGTACTTAGGTTAAGATTACACATAAATCCATTAGCGTAGTTATAAGGCCACCATAGTTAGGTTAGGTAGTATTTCCAATGTTTAAACATAGTATTAGTTCCAAAGTATGGGTTTCATCCTTTAGGACCAGCCAAGGTTATAAAACCTTGAGTAGGGGCTTAGTTTTCACCATAGTCCATTTAAACTTAAAGCCTCTTAGCCTTTAGGTAGGATCGTTTCCTGCCAAACATAGGTACACCTTCGCACAAAGCTAGCCTTAGGATCCTGTAGACATTTTTTACAACATGAAATAGCTTTGCATCTAAGTAAGTTCAAACCATGCAGACCTTTACACTTCTTGCTTAAAACGTAAATATCTATAAAGACGCACATTCATAACTTAAATAAAATACATAACATCCTTAAACAAAACCAATAGAATATCATTAGTAATACAACCGCATCAGCTACAGGACTAGCAAAAATTCCACACAGTTAAACAGATAGTTACATAAACAATCAAACACAGTTACATTCTAGATAACAAACCAAGAGAAGAGTTAAGGATGCATCCATATACTTCACATTGTTGAAGTTAATTTTATAAAAATAATTTATCCGATTAAAAGATCCATACATTTTTTTTTTGTATTGTGTATTTTAGGGACATTACAAGTGGTATCAGAGCCGAGTTTCAAACACTCAAAGACCTTTTTGGGATCACTACTTAAAAGAAATCCACTGCATAAAAGTGTTTTCAAGACCTTACTTATGATTTTATAAAACTAAAAAACTCTTGTTTTACCGACTCGTTAATTTCTACAATTATAAGAGAAAACTAAATCATGAATATAGAGGGGAACAATAATAGGGACGAGAACTTAGATTCACTACCTCGAGAAGAAGAGATCGTGGTGGAACTGAATGATAGCATTGGGACAACCAAGCCATCCGACTTAATGAAGACGATACAGAGCTTACAAGTAGATCTACAAAGCTAAGAGGATAATATGAATGAAAGACGAGAACAACAAGCAATAAACGAAGCTATACTTCAGAGTTTGATAGGGGTAAAACTCCAGAGACAGGCCACCCACTCAGCAAACAAATCCGGATAAGACTATCGTCATAAAAGAAGGACCAGTAGTCCTAGGATGAGGGAAGGGAAGGAAAAACACCTGAACTCATGGATGAGGAGTATAATATCTCTTCCAGTGATTACTCACCATTCCCTTGTAACAAGAGACATAAAAATGATGATAGCCTACAAGGACAGTTTCAAAAAATCAAGGCCCCAACTTATGAGGGAGAAATGGATACGAGAGAAAAAGCTGAAGAATGGATTTTGGGGATGACTAAATACTTCCAAGTACATAATTACTCCAGTGAGATGAAAGCTCGTCTGACCAGTTATAACTTAAACGGAAAGGCATCCAGATGGTGGAGAGATCTGTAACACACTAAAAATCATAAAGTGAAGAATATTAGATGGGGTACCTTTAGAAAGCTATTTCAGGAAAAGTATATGTCAGAAATATTCTTCGACAAGAAAGTGAAGGAGTTTCACAAGCTACGAATGGGTTCCCTAACTATGGATAATTTTATCAACAGATTTCTAGATCTATTACACTATGTGTCGTACATTGAAGATGAAAAGGTAAAGATACAACCGTTTTTGGGGTGTCTTCCTCCAAATTACTGAGAGATAATTGAGTTCGACATACCCAAAACTATGGACATAACCTTGCACAAGGCCATACTTTTCTAGGAACATGGGCAGCAGAGGAATGTGAATATAAAAAATAGTAGAGACAAATTCAAGACCTTTTCGGATAATCGAAAACGAGGATTTAGGCCACCCCCTTACAGAAAACAGAACAACAGTTTTCCATCGAAAAGAAATTTCAGCAAACCAAATGCACAGCCAAATGTACCCGCACCAAATGTCAATAGACCAGCAATGAATAGAGGAGCCAGGGGTGCTCCACTACCAGTTAGCTGCTGGAAATGCTAAGGGCCCCACTACTTCAAATATTTCCCAAATAAGACATATGGAGTCATACACAACTTACAAGAAGAAGCAACGGTGGAAGACATGGCAGGAACATCAATGATCTATGCAACACTCAACAACCGACAAGCATACCATCAGTCTACCATGGTCCAGATAGAAGGTAAAATATCCAACACACCTATTTCAATTATGATCGACCCCGGAGCTTGTCGTAGCTATGTTTCTCCTAAAATTGTCAACACATGTAAACTGACCAAAGAGAAACATGGGAAACCATGGCTGGTACAACTAGCCACTGGTACAAAAGGGAAGGCTGTTTCAGAACTTGTGAAAGAATGCAAGGTAGATATGAACGGTTTTCTGACAGAAGTAGATTTAAACATATTACCTTTAGGATCATATAACTTACTGATGGACATGGACTGGTTGGAACAACACCGTTTCATGCTTGACTGTTTGAACAAATCAATCTTGTGTAAATACAGACAAGGGAATCAAAGGAAGATTCAGGGCATACCAAGGAAAGTTTTTGTCAGACAGATATCCGCATTACAAGCAAAGAAATGTGTGAGTAAAGGCTGCAAGCTTTATGCAGTTAACATCCAAAACATAGAAGCCGAGAGGAAACATAAAAATGAAGACTTTCCGGTTCTTGTATATTTCAAGGATGTTTTTCCCGAGGAAATACCGGGACTACCACCCAAGAGCGACTTAGAATTTTCTATAGAGCTAACACCTGAATCAGTACCAACTTCAAAATCCCCATACTGCATGAGTGCACCAGATTTAGTAGAGCTTAAACTGCAACTACAAGAGTTGATAGAAAAAGGATACATCATAACTAGTGTCTCCTTGGGGAGCACCTATAATCTTCGTAAAGACGAAAGACTGGACAATGCGAATGTGCATCGATTACCGACAGCTCAACAAACTGACCATAAAGAATAGATACCCACTCCCTATGATAGATGACTTGTTTGATCAAGTTGGGGGAGAAAAGATATTTTCAAAGATCAAATTACACTCCAGATACCATCAGGTGAGGATCCGTGATGAAGACATAAACAAAACCTCTTTTCGGACTTGGTATGGCCATTATGAGATTGTAGTGATGCCTTTCGGGTTAACCAATGCACCAACCAATTTCATGTGCATGATGAACAACATCTTCAGTGAGTACCTAGACAAATTTGTACTAGTCTTTATAGATGATATACTGATCTACTCCAAGAGTAAGGAGGAACATGAGGAGCACCTCAGAATCGTGCTATGGGTATTACGGGAACACCAACTTTATGCCAAATTTAGAGAATGTGATTTCTACAAACTTCGGATACAGTATTTGGGTCACATCATTTCAGAAAAGGGAATAGCCGTTGACCTAGAAAAGATTAATGAAATTGAGGATTGGCCTACACCTACTTGTGTCACTGACATTAAGTCATTTTTGGGATTAGCAGGTTACTACCGAAAGTTCATTGAGAACTTTTCACGGATTGCTTGTCCCATGAACTCCTTACAAAAGAAGGCAACCAAATTCCTATGGATGGCCAAATGCGAAGAAAGTTTTCAAAAGCTAAAGCAACTATTGACCAGCGCACCTATACTACGGATTGCAAACCCCGATGGGGATTTCGTTGTTTACACAGATGGAAGCAAAGAAGGAATTGGTGGAGTCCTCATGCAGAACAATTTCATAATCTTCTACAAAAGAAGGAAGTTAAAAGAGCACAAGAAGAACTACCCCACGCATGATCTTGAGTTGGCCTACATCATCCACACTTTAAAAATGTGGAGGCACTACCTCATGGGGAAGAAGTTCCTTTTGAAGATGGATAATATGAGTATGAAGTACCTATTTGATCAACCATAACTAAATGTTAGGCAGGCCATATGGTTGGCCTTCCTCAGCGAGTACCACTTCGAGTCGAAACACATAAAATGGAAGGAGAACAATATTGTCGATACCTTAAGTCGCAAAGCTCATATGTTGTATGAAGTGACTGTGAGTCAAGCAGACTCGAACTTGCACAACAGAATTAGAGCAGCAAGCAAAGATGATTGCTTCTATGTTGAAATCCTTAAAAGGATACAAGAATATATGTTATTCCAATAACAGAAGGAATATAATATCGACGAGTCAGGTTTGTTATGGTCTAAAGAAAGACTCTATGTTCCGGACAGTGGGGACATCAAGTCTAAAATTTTAACAAAGTTTTATCAGAAACCCTACTTTGGACATCCTGGATATCAAAAGATGATATCGGAAGTGAAGAAACACTTCTTCTGGCCTAAATTGAAGACTGACATAACACTATTCATCACCAAATTCCAAGAATGTCAACTGGTCAAAGCGGAGCATCAACACTCTGTTGCTGCTACAACCTGATCCCCATAATTTTCTGAAAATTATAGGGCCCCTCCTTTATTTTTTCCAAAATTTTGAAGGTCTTTTTGAAAGTCTACCTTTTACTCTTAGTCTCTCTTAGAAGTGTAAGAAAGTCTTTTTTGACTTAGGCATTTTTTCGCTTTTGGTAGTCGCACGTTTTTGTTTATCTCACGTCGACCTTATCGCAACCTTTTTCCTATCTGTCGGCATTAGTTTTCGCAAGTTTTTGCTCTTTCCTGCCGACCTGTTTCGCATTAATTTATTTAACTCACGCTGACCTTCTCGTGGGGTTTTGTCTATCCTTCGCTGACCATTTCGTTGTTGTTTGCTTATATCGTGTCAATTTCATCGTCGTCTTTTCATTAGCTTTCATCGAATGCCCTCGCGGTTTGAGGCTTATCTTGGCCACATGTTTCGCCCTGATTTGGTCCTCTCTCATCGATGGTTTTGTGAAGTTACTCATTCGTCGCCGACCGAGTTTTTCTCGCTCTCCTGTCACGTCGTTTCGGTTACGGATATCCAACGATTTTTGGCTGACTATTTCGCGCAAGTTGTGGCAGGATCGCCGACCATCTAGCAGCAACTAAGCCTTATCGCTAGATGTTTCGCACTGTCAGGTCACCAACTTTTGAGCCTTGTCGCCCGCTCTTTTCGTCGTTTTGTAGCTTGTTCACGCCGACTTGTCACCGCGACTCAGAAAATTGGGCCGACTGTTTCGCAGCAGATAGGGTAGTGTCGCCGAAGCGCTCGGCCTATTTCATTTTTGAGATGCTCGCCACCGTGACACACACGCCAGCCTACAGGGCATTAAGTCCCACCTACTATCTCTGTTTACATTTATGACCCTCCCTTTTATATAGGAAAATAGAATTTAGGTTTGTCATTGTTTGCTTGGGGAGGAAAGCGTAAAGGTTTTCCCGTTTGGACGTCAAGGATTTTTTGGGCCAGTCTTTTTTCGCCAAGTCTGCACAGTTATCAGGGTTCGTGTTCACCAAGCCTTCCCGCTGCTGCCAGGTAGGTCTCTAATCGTTCCTTTTTGTCGGTTTTTCTTGTTATCTTTTTTCATTTTGCGATTTACAATGGTCGTTTGGTTTAAGGGTCGCGTGGGTTTATTAGTTCTACTTATTATGTAGTCTGTTTGCTCACTTTTACGAGTTCAGTCCTAGCCATCTGTAACCACGCCGACACCAACCAGTTTTATTTGACGTTTAGCCGGCGAGACTTCGGCTCATACATATTGCCATGTCCCAGCATTCCCCTTTGCGCTATATAGCCAAAAAGAGAATTGTGGTAGTCGTTTTTCTTCTAGTCGTCGAATCCTTTGGTTCTAGTGCATTGTCGTTTTGATGTCGTCCTACCACCGAGCATCTTATCCATTTCTTTGCCCCACCTTGGTCCCGATTTTTTTTCGTGCCGGTCATATCATTCCTTAATCCAAGGGGAATGGTTTTTGCTTAAATTTTTTTGTCAAAAAAAGCAAGCTGGAGTTAGTTTTCTCTCATGTTCACACACACCAAGGAGTTCTATCTCTGTTTGCTAGCATAAAATCTGATTTTTAATTTGCTGTGTCTCTTCTCTGCATAAATTGGTTGATTAAAAGTTTTAATTGATCAGGCCTCAGCTGTATTGGTTTATTCAAATTTTTCAGTTGTGGTATTGGTTGTTTGCATCTTAAGACGCAAGAGAAATGAATGCCTGTGACACTTGCAATTTGCTCGTTTGAAATAATGATGAGTCAATTTCGTTTCCTCATTCGTTTTTTCTTTTTGTGTCTTGACAGGCCTGACATGCATAGACGCTCCACTAGAAGCAAATCCAGGTTGGTTGAATTCGACTCGGACGTGGAAATCCTACTAGATACCACTCTCGAGACAATGCTTACAGACACCAAAGCCGTGATGGGAGCCTCCCCAGAGTTCACGTGGAATGAGCTGTACCGAGCCATCAGGGATATGGATTTCCCGGATGCTCCTATTGAAGAATTATTGGTTTATTCAGAATATTAAGAAGTCCAACCTCCACCGAGAAACTACATGCCCCGAGCTCTTTCCATGCTCGGAAGTCATAGGTTGGATTCTGCCCCCAACCGACGCGACCTCTAGGATTGTCTCTAACATCAATGGTGAAGGAATTGCATCCTTTTAGCCCGACCACATAACCACAGCATATAGATTGCCCCCTCCTGACGTTATGATGAATGATGAATGGGTCAGGGGGACCAAGATAGACCACTTTGAATGTGCAAAGAATATGACACTCCCTGAAGGACAAATGAGGACAAGACACAGTGCAGAATATGAAACTCAACACCTAAAAACCCCCTATCGACTAATGGCTCTGATGTTGAGCCGAATATTTGGACTAGAAAACGGAAACACCTACAATCTTAGCTGGTTACCATTGATGTACCATATTACAACACATGGCACACTGTTCAATTGGGCTAAGATAATTTCCGATAGCATGTCTTCGCATATTGTTGCAGCCCAAGGAGGTTTGACTCAGAAGAAATCCGATTTCTTCATGTTTGCTTACGTCCAAGATTGTATTCTTCTCAGGCATCCTTTCCCCGCTTTGGGATGCGTTTGGAATCCCACAGGGCATCCCCTCCATGTAACTTATCAGATGCTCTGGGCTTACAGATATGTAAGCCACTATAAAAGGATATGTGAGGGATTCATTATGCCTTTGTACAAACTATTTTTTAGAGAAGAACCAAGTTGTTTGTCCGAAAATGCCATGTCAGTCATTGAAGCATGGAGACTATTACTTCTCCATGGAAGGCATGTACATCAGAATGTATGGTGGGACCAAGCCTCCTTCCCTATTACCTCAATACGCCACCGACTATGTTGTACACAAGGAGGCTGTCAGACAAGTGTTCGTGGATGGGATCGGGAAATTTCTCGCAGATAAGAAGAAATCAGTCTACCCACAATTGCCATTCACAATCGGGGTATATAAATTGCCGAAGGCTAAAGAGGGTGAAGGTTTTGTCTAGGATTTAGAAGCTTTTCATTTTGGCACAAAAAATATTCAAAAGGCATGATCCTGACGGAAAGGTCACTTCCCACTGCTCTTCCTATAGGATCAACTTCGAATATGCACATCGTTTTTGGAAGGATGAGGAGTTCTATCGGAGTGTAAAGAATATGAATGAAATGAATAAGTGCTACCATCCCAAGAGCGTAGAAAGATCCAATTCCCATACTAACACTAGCAAGGAAGATGAGGCAGTAAACCAACGTCGAGAAGCATTAGCTATGCAAGTAGCAGAGGCCGAGAAGAAGAGGATCGAAGATGAAGCCAATAGGATTGAAAAGGAGCAAGCAGAAAGGGAGCAGGCTGTGAAGCTCCAAGTAGAGAAAGAAAAAGCAGAGAAACTCCAAAGAGAGGAAGCTGAAAGACTTCGGAAAGAAGAAACTGAAAAGATCCGAAGGGAAGAGGAAGAAATAATGCAAGAGGTAAAAGAGAAAGCAGAAAGGGAAGCTGCTGAATAGTGAAGGAATATGGAAGAGGAGGAGAAGGCCAAGCAATATGAGGAACCAAAGTGTCCTAATGTACAAGCCATGGAAACAGAGCCGCTTGAAATGATCATTGGAGGACATATCCCACTTCCAAACCTCTCTCTTACTCCTTTTACCCCTTCAAAGAAGCCGACAGTGGCAAAGTTAGATTCAGTCTTCTTCGACACGCAAAGGAAGGTTATCATAAAGAAGTCAGAGAAGAGGATGAAATGCCAAAATTACCAAGATGTGGTCATAGTAACAGAAAGTGCAATTTTCAAGGGGACCAACCAGGACCCTCAGTTCGCAGCAGCATCCAATGTAGCTACAGCTCAGGCGAGTGCCTTCAACGTGGACCTGCTAGTAGAAGAAGGAAATACAATGAAAATCTCTTCAAAGTGAAAGACAATTTGCAGAGTGAAGTGAATCAAGGTAGAGAGTTGAAGAGGAAACACAGTGACATCCTATCTGAAAAGGAGAAGATAGCGGAATATTTCCATGGGTTGGATGAGGAGAAAGAAGCCTTAGCTGTTCAGTTAATGGTATTGGAAGGAGAGAAGAATGATCTCGAATCCCAAACTATTCAGTTAGAATCAAGCAAATCGGCTGCCAACCAACAAATCCAAGAACTAAAATTTAAGGTTGAAGAACTAGAAAAGGAAAAAGGATCTTTAACAAAACAGCTGGAAGCAACGTACAGTAGAAATCTAGATATATCCCCATTTTGTGATCAAGCTTGTAAAATCCAAGAGCAAATGTATCATTCTCATATGACTCTTACAGAGAAGATGTACAAGATGAAGCTGATGATGGCACGAATGGATGAGATATCTGCAGAGTCGCAAGTGGTTAGGAAAAGGCAACTCGAGGTGGCAGAGAAGGTTAAATCCCAAATGGTATGGAGAGAGACAAACGTTGAATACCCTGAACAACTACGCCCTAAGACATCAGTAGATTTGAAGTCAAAGATGCAACTGTTAGAATTTTGTAGGAAGGATTCCATAAATCTCAGTAATGACACTCTAAGGACTTCTCATACATGTTTAATTTTTTATAATAAGATCCAACAAGTTCATGAGAAATGTCATCTTGCTCCGCTCCCACCAATAAAGGAGCTGCCTCCATAGGAACTGTGTATGGTAGAACTGCAGAGTGGACTACAAGGGGAATTAGAGTACATCAGAAAATTGGATATCCTCACTGATGAGGATGTGCATCACTTGGTACGACAAGCATCCGCACATGCATTTTTCTTGGAAGATAGTTGTACGACAGCAGATGAAGGAAGGGCATACGTTGAGACTCAATTGTCATACCATGAAGTCTCTTTACAAGTTTTGGAACCTAGAAGACTTACTATCATTGCAGAAGAAGCTAATGCTTGGGAGAAATATTTCTCTAATTTTTCTGGGCCCACATAAATTCGAATTTGTAATTATCTCTCATGGGCAAAATACATTTTGAATAGAAAAGGCCAGCTGGAAACTGTTTTATTGTATAGATATCAAAAATAGATGGAAACTAATTTTGTTTTTTATGAGCACTAGAAGACAAACTTTTGTGATTCCCTAGGGTTAGGGTATGAGGAGAGACAATTTTGTAAAGATTATAAATAGAGGAATAGAATAGAAGGAAAGGAATTTTTGGCAGGTGAAAGGACTGATTTGTCTTGTACATGAACTATTTTGCTGCATTAATAAAGGAAGCTCCATTTGCCTGAGAAAAGCTAGCACTGCGTTTTTGCTTGGGTATGTTTTGAATGTCTGTTGAATTATTTCTGCACCATTCATGCATATACTGTGAGATCGTTCCTAACTATTCTGAATTAATTCTCTGTTATGAATGCTTTCATTTCCTGTGCAGATATTATGTGTTAAATGAGTAATGGAATGTTTTAATTCTGTCAAAGCTAACTTTGATATCCTTCAAATTCTGCTATAAATGCATCATTATTATTAAACAACTACCTGTGAGATTCTTTGGTGTATTCCCAGCGTATTACTCATATTTCATTTTTGCTCCTTGCAAGGATAGTTTAGATTAGATTAAACAGTTCAGATTTATTTAGATTAGATTAAACAGTTCAGATTTATTTAGATTAGATAGTTTATTTCATATTAATTTAGATTACATGCATTTAGATAGGGCACTTGCACATCATCTTTAAACATAAAATACATAAACGGTGGATTGGGACGCAACCGGTGAAAACTCATTTTAAAATCACATACGGTAGCCAGGCCGTTAACCGGATGGATTCCCCACACTAAACGGTGAGCGATCTAATTGGGCTTGCTTACTAGGGAGAATCCATTACTGATTGGTGTTGCGGATTTCGAGGCATCAACACACCCTTCAGGTTTGTTACAACCACTACCCATTCCAGAATGGAAATGGGAAGTGATTAGCATGGATTTCATCACAGGATTACCGAAGAGAAAAAATCATAATGATTCCATTTTTGTAGTGGTAGATAAATTTTCCAAAGCAGCACACCTCATCCCGGTAAAATCTACGTACAAAGATGTTCACATTGCAGACATTTTCTTAAAATAAATCTTTCGATTGCATGGGATACCCAAGGCAATCATTTCAGATAGAGACAAAAAAATCACTAGTAATTTCTAGAGATCCTTATTCTCTGGTTTGGATACGCAGTTAAAATTCAGTACATCCTACCATACGCATACAAATATTGGACAAACAGAACGGGTAAATCAAATCTTGGAGGATATGCTTAGAATGTACGTAATGAACAATCCCCCAAAGTGGGAGGACTACTTGCACCTTGCAGAGTTTGCATACAACAATGGGTACCAGACCTCTGCCAAGATGAGTCCCTTTGAAGTACTCTATGGAAGAAAGTGTAGAACGTTGGTGACTTGGGATAGCCCAGTAGACAAGCTCATGCTAGGTCCGGACTTACTAAAAGACCTAGAAACGTTAGTCACCAAAGTGCATCGGAACCTAAAACAGGCATGAGACCGCTAGAATAGTTATGCAGATAAAAAGAGGAAAGACAAAGATTACCAAGTTACCGAGCATGTCTTCTTAAAAGTGAAGGCAAAGAGAACCTCATTGAGCTTAAGGAGATGTGGAAAGTTAGCTCCCATATTTTTTGGACCCTTTGAAATATTGACCAAGAAAGTACCAGTGGCTTATGAAGTATCTTTACCTGCCCATGTGAAAGTTCACAATGTTTTTCACGCATATTTATTGAAGAAATATGTCTATGATACTAAGGATGTAATTGATTGGTCCTTGTTACAGGTAGAACCAGAAGGGAAATTTATGCCAGAACCCCTTCACATATTGGACAAGAGGGAAGTACATCTCAGGAAGTGAACCATTGTTCAGCTAAAAGTGCAATGAAAGCACTTCGGGCCTGATGAGGCCACATGGGAAAATGAGACCACCATGAGAGAGGCTTACCCTACCTTATTTCAAGGTTTCATTTCCAGTCCCTAAACAACGGGACGGTGTTGTTCTAAGGTAGAAGGGATGTAATATCCCAATACTTTGAATTTTGTTATGTACTGGGCATAAGCCCTGATTAATTTTTGTTATGTATTGGGCATAAGCCCTAATGTACATGGATTACTTTTTGTTATGTGCTGGGCATAAGCCCCGATGCACATGGATTACTTTGGATATGTGCTGGGCATAAGCCCTGAAGTACATGGTTGATTTTTGTTTATGAGTTGGGCATAAGCCCTGATATACATGAATGACTTTTGTTATGTGCTAGGCATAAGCCTTGATGTACATGGATGACTTTTATTATGTGCTGGGAATAAGCCCTAATGTACATAGATGTGTTGGGCATATGCCCTGGAGCACATGGGTTAGAGTAGTATGTACGAAGTGTGCGCTCGGGAGTACATAGATAACCCCACAAGATAAATAATAAGTGTTGGGCATAATCTCTGGAGCACACCAACCGCTATGATGTTGAGCATAAGCTCTGGAGCATCGGATCCTTGGCCATTGTATCCCTAGGTGTATCTTGCAAATGCATCCTAATACTAGTGTTGAGTACAATCTATGGAATTGCACTAGTGTAACTTCGATTAAAAGTGTTGAGCATAAGCTCTGAATAGCATTGGATTTACCTCACTTTGAGTGTTGAGCTTGAAAAACTCTGAAGAGCACAAAATACACATCTTATTACTAATGTTGAGCCAAAAAATTAGGAGCATTAGTAATCCTATTTATTCGAATTGATTAAATGAATCAGTTTCTATTTTCTCATCAAGGACTGACTGGACTAACACTAAATGGGGGACCGAGCATGCAAAGGGCCTAGAACAACCTATATTTAGATTGACTGACCAAACCTACTAGAGGCTATGATAAAAGGAAATCTTATGATTTATGAAGCTTCAGGATTATACTATATGATGCAATGAATATAAAAAGGAGATTTATAAAAGAATCTCAAATATATATATATATATATATATATATATATAGTAAAAGATAAGTTATATATATAGATATTATATATATGATAAAAGATAAATAAATTAAAAGAGTTGAGTTCAATATATATATAGCTAGCTTAGTCCCTGCCTTATAACATAGAAACAAAAATCAATATTAAATAATAATAAAACAAAATAATTTTTTAATAAAATGATTCACAAATTCAATATAATTTAATCATAATGACTAGGCTACAACTCTTGTTTTAATACAAAAAGAATAAATCAAATGAATGAATTGACAAGTGTAACATTGATCAATTTAAAAGTTCACGTATCATACATCACTTAAGTTATCACTATAGCTATAAAAAGAAGACTTACATTACAATGGTATGAGATATGATGCATATGATTGTGTTGAAATTTGCTATGCATTTTTTTTATCACTATATCAAAGTATACAATTGACTTATATTTCTACTTATGAAAATGGGTGTTATTCATGTTTATGCATGAATGAAATTCATTAATGGATGCTTATTTAATTCTATTGCATTTTATTGGTTCCATTCACATATTCATATGAAATATGTTGGGTTTTTACTTGCCTAAAGAGAAAGAAGGTTTCTTTTCTATGATAAAAAATCTTAGGAGAAAGTGACAAGACAATTTTCTTGGCATTTTACAAATGCATTGGCTCCAACCTTCTAAGCTTGTATATTCTTAATTACAAACAATGTAGTAAAGTAGAAGATAATTGATAAAAATAAGACTAAGATCTTGACTAAGTGATATAGACAAATTTAATGGAAACAAAAGTAAACTTGTAACATTCATCTATTTAAAAGTGCACATATCAAAAAATTTAATTAACAAATTAGTAAATTTATAATTTTTTTCTATTTTAAACGTTTAATGAATTCTATAAAAAAAAATCTAATAAACAAATGAATGAATTTTAAACATTTAATGAGTTATAAAACTAGTGTGAATTTATAAATAAATTGGATTCACATTAAATATTATTGTAATAAATTATTTAAGTTGAGTATATATATTTTTGAATTTGAGCATAATAATAAGTTTTTTATTTTTAATGTTTTTAATTTGCATAATATATTTTTTAATTAAAAATATATTTTTTTCATTTAATTTTTTTATTTATATTTTATAATATTTTAAAAATTATATAAATTCAATAATGATAAATTTATCTCCTATCAATTTATAAATTAAATCTCATATAAATTCTACAATTGTGTAAATTGTTTTCCATTAATTTATAAATCCATAATTTAATTTAAAAATTAAATATAATTGTTTACAATTATATAAATGGTTTTTCATTCATTTATAAATCTATAAATTAATTTACAAATTAAATCTTCATTAGATAATATATATTTATAAATATATTTACAACGTTAAATTATAAATAAACATAATATTATTTAAAACAATGAGCAGAAGATACATATCATTTTATACTTGAAACAAAAATTTAGAAGATAAAATTAATGGAAAGTATTTGCTCAATAACATCCTCCATATATATATATATATATATATATTTAAGCATCTTTAATAACAAGAACTACGAGGTGGCAATGTCCCTCACATTGCAGTTGAAAAGGATGCTTATTTTGGGGATTGCAGTTGAACTAGTACCTGTGACTGCACAACCTCTCTTCTCATAGAGGGCCTCAGTGGAGGGTTGATATGTTGGAAGAAGGTTTATTAATTCATTGTCTATCATGTGGCCGTGAGTGTCCTGCCTTCTTCTTAAAGGCAAGCGAGACGTAATGAACTAGGACCGGATAGATAGAGTTGGCTTTCTTGATAGTATTCAAAAGAAAGAAGACCTCGTAGATGTTTCTATCTGCTGACCCACTGATATAAATGTTTGTGTGCAGAATGTAGGGCTCGCTAGAAACATTTCCAAGGAACTCAATATCAATTTCATCGTGCCCCTTCCCTATAAAATATAACTTCACTGTGTGCATGTATTACAATATTTTTACTAAAGATTAACAGAATAAAAGGAAGGCAGATATGGCACTTACCCTCAGAAGCTTATGTCATGAAATCAAAGAGAATAAAAGGAAGGCAGATATGGCACTTACCCTCAGAAGCTTATGTCATGAAATCAAAGACAAATTAACTGATATATATACACAGAAACACAATGCTCACTTAGTATGTTGTGACGGTGTCTATAGATTTTTCGGGCACTAGCTTCATAGACATATCGACACTTCCAAACAAAATTCCCTACTTCAATTGAAATCCCGCACCTGGTTAAATCCAATATCCATTATTATAATTTCTATTTGTTGATAGAAACATAAAACCCTTAAATTTATACGTCAATGTCTATTGCAGAAACATAACTTGTACAGTGATATATCAATAAGTATCTTTCATAATACCAAAATAATTAAGTGAGAAAGCTGCAATTCTTTGTCATTGTTGAATATGTTGACATTGTTATCGCTCCATGATTCATCGATAAATAAATATCATCGTAGAAATTGGAAGAAACTGTGCAGATGATAACAATGATAATGAAATGGACATAACATGGTAAACATAGCTGGGAAGCTCTATGGGACATAGCTATGAGATCGTGGCACGTGTTTACATGCAATCAAACACTTGTTTACAAACACTTCTGGAAGCATTACAGGAAATATAATCTTAACGTATAAGGCTAAGCCGGTCAGACCATTCTTATATTGAAGTACGCCGTAATAAGGTAATGCTCAGGTAGGAATAGTGCTTTGCAAGTAATCCTTAGATAGGAATAGTGCTTTGCAACTGTTAGTTCTTTTATACATACATCTATTTCATCACACGATAATACATATCTTTTCCGGTCAACCTTGCACTATCATTTTCACTTAATGGACCGAGTTCCCTTCAAGTTTGCTCTTATTTCATATAAGTGGAGTGGGTTTTGTATCAATGTCTAAGTTACCCAAACTTAGTCGATAATTATGCCTTAAATAGTACATGGCTTCATAGTAACAAAATATCACAAGACTGCCTTATATTGTAAAAATTCCACTAATATTGTAAAAATTCCACTAACTAATTTTTTGAGGGAGAAGGTTGAAGCATGACATAAAGCTTGGAGCACGTCTTCCAATACCGATTCCATAATTCCATATTAACTAATAAACTCCTACCCAATCTCAGATTGATATCATTGGACAATGTGGACAATTGGGTTAAGTGGTAGATATCCAAATGGATGTGAAAATTATATTTAGGAAAAAAAAGATATGTCTGCCTTGTAAAGGCATAATATATCAAAGGGATTTAGATGAACTTAATTGTTTATCAAACGAGTTTGGAAATGTGTGATTTTTTTATGTTTTTAAAAACAGTCAAATTACGATGACAAAGAGTTATATCACTAATATCAACTAAGGTCACATAACAAAATTTATGTTTTATAATTAAAAAGTATTTTAGACTTTTATAAATTTAAGTTATATTACTAATGACGTCACTATTGAGATCTTTAACTAATCAACCATTTAAACCAAATAATCTCCTCAATGTCTACTTAATTTAAAATACTATGCTTGTTATAACATATATTATAATGTAATGACATAGATAAAACTAAGAGGTAACTAAGAGGCCCCCTCAACAGGGTGCAAAGATAAAGCATGGTGTGAACATTGTTCATGGTTGTGATGTAAACATAGATACATACTTATCTCACAATGCAAAAGTATTAGAACAAATGTTAAATGTTCGTTTTAGAGATAATCAATAATTTGGTGGAGCTCAAAACCAAGCCAGTGATGAAGATGCTTATATTAGTTTTGATTCATTATCATGTCATCACTTACAATACAAGCCTTTGAAATCCTTTTTAAATTTTATAACAAATATTTGTATACCTTTCAATATATGCACATGCCTTGACATACAAGAAGCATAAGACATAAGATTGTGGAGTTGTGGTTGCATTCCAACAAATTAGTCATGAACATGCTTCAGAGAAGAATGTTATTGGTAATGAATTGGAAAATGTGGAAATTATATATTTAGACAGAATATAGTTATTTATTCATGTCATTACTATTCAAATGAAAGTTGTTTGAAACCTTTAGATCACATGCAAGGATCATAAAGATACAATTATCTTTTCAATTGACTCAACTAATTGAAGAACTTCAATATGTTGTAAAATGAGATAAAGTTGTGTGTACATAGACAATATAATTTTATGTGTTTGAAAGCAAGTCTAGCTAATTTATGGTAGGGATAGTAGTAGATGAAATTGAAAGGAAAATTTTGTTGCAAGTACTAATAAGCAATAAATAGAAACTCATGTAATCAATGGCAAGTAAAATCAATCGTAGGTTAATTTGTCATATGAAAAATTATACATATGTGAGTAAAACAATAAAGGGCTAGATAGTGATCAAGTTTGGCTCTAATTGGAAATCAACATTGTACAATTACTATGCCCTTTCAATTTCATCAACTACTCTACCCTCCATATATTCACTAAAATTGCTTTCAACACATAAACTTATATTATCTGCATACACAACTTAATCTCATTTTTTCAACATATAGAAATTCTTTTCGGTGTTTCATTTCCCCGCTTCGGGGTTATGCTAGTTTTTAATCATTTTATTAATCTAGACTTGGACTTGGAATTTTTCGTGGCTTTAGCTTTTAACCAGTATTTTATTTTGCATGGAGTTTCTTTGTTAATGAAAATCTTAATCGTAGCCGGTTGGAAATAAAATAAAATAATAGATCCTTATTATCAAATAACTCTTTAAGTGCCTAGATAGCGGTCCTCGTGCCTTGCATGTTTTATTAATAACGACAAAGAATCAAAGTATTCCATTGGCCTGGCCTCAATTGGAATTCATGGTGTACACGGCTTCTTCGTCATGGCTGACCATGGCGGCCTGTACTTACTTAGTGGACAGTGACTCTGTAAAACTTTGATGATGAAATCATGGCATTGCATAAGCTTGAAAATTGGCAGTTTGTGTGCCTCTTCTTTTGCAGACGACAATGGCGTAGCTTTCACATGTTTATTTTCCGTGTAGGTCACACATTCACTCTGTGTAAGGCACCATAGATTTTCAGCTAGTTTTGAAAACCGTTAAAGTTTCACCAGTCATATAACCACTTTGACTCTTTCTTAAATGGAAGCTGAGAATAAATTTATAACCACTAAAGAGTTTTGGGAAAAGCTTAAGCCCTCCAAAACCGTTAAGGTTTGTTTTCACTATGCTGCATGCAACTAAGTTTATACGTCATCTTCATAAACTTCAAGAACCTCATCGGCATGGAAAATGTTTTCTTAGTCAAAATGAAAACAATGACTAAATTTTGTTTTTGGAATGGCTTGGAGATATATCAATAGCTTTGGATATACACAACAATCAACAAAGGAAAACATACATAGAATGAATACGTTTTTTTTAACCTCATAATTTTGTGCAATATGATGCTTTCAATATCAGAAACCATAGTTATAAAATCTAATGCAATAGTCAGAAAATGAATACCACTAAGCTGAAAATGAAAAGAGAAATCCAATTTCAAAAAGAGCAATGCATTAAAACGTAGGGTAACCATAACAACTATTGGCATAGATAGAAGCATATGTACAAAGAAGAAAGGTGACCAAGGCATTATATCATAAGACACTTATTGCAAATATCCAGGTAAAATTATTTTTTTATGAAAGGAAACATCAATAATTTTTAATAACCAACAAATACTTGCAAAACATGTAACTAGGATAAATGCCAGAGAAAATACATTTGACTACCATACACTATATTTTTAACGATCATCCAAGAAAGAGCATGGCCTGGAGCTCAT
Organism: Larix kaempferi; assembly: GCA_027924585.1. NCBI lineage: Eukaryota > Viridiplantae > Streptophyta > Pinopsida > Pinales > Pinaceae > Larix > Larix kaempferi. The sequence goes on from BSBM01001346.1 coordinate 15,487,419, forward strand.
AATCATAGCAGAAGAATCTTACCTTGAGCCTAACACCGTTTACCTGCTCCTGACCCTTAACACCACTTTAGAGTCCAAGTTATTCGTTTATATACTCAAACCTTTCTTATATATACATACTTTAAAGAAGATAAGTAAGATGAAAATACATTTACCATGTAAAAGAAAGCATTTTTTAATGTTAGATTCAATGATGTGCAAGGGTTCAGTCATGTAATTCAAAAATTTCAATACCAACTTAAAGGAAATCAATGTAATGTCTATTAGGGGACAAAAAGCTGACCATTTATGAACACATCAAACACCCTCTGCCCTGGACTGCTCACACCATCCCCAATCTCTGCAAAATGCAGCCAAACAGAATAATTCACATTGGGATCAACCTTAAAATTATAATTCAAGACTTCCCCAACCGCATTGCCTATTGAAGCAGATCACTGGTGGTAAATTGTTGTCGGATAAAAATTGGGGGCCACCGAGGTCTTTTTGATGGGATTTGAACTCGTAAGCGTGCGAGTCGAGCTCTTGTCCACAACTACATGCCCTGCTCTGCTTCACAATCGACTCGCTTAGCAGTCTTAAAAATGAGAGTATCCCCCCACTGAGCCCCAAAATAATAAGCATCTCGATGAAGCTAAAGAATCTCAATACGCATTACCGAGGGATCGTCGTGGCCTATACTGTGTAAGCAGGCGGTGGCAGCAGTGTCTGAGATAAAGACTGAAGCTTCCACATATGACTGGTCGTCAACTTTAAAGAATAGATTTCCATTCCTTCAATGGAGACGTCAAAGAGCGGCTGGCGGTCGGCCAAAATGTCCTCGTTGAGGCCGAAGAATATTATGAAGGAATAATGGCTGTCCGGAAGATTAGTGATGTTGTAGCAGTTCTCAGTGCCGTCAGAGAGCTTAAAGAATCGGAGTTTGTTAAGTTGAGGGGCAATGTAGCTTTTTCCGGTGGCATTTACGGACGAGTCGCCTATGTATCCATAGTATTTAACCAAGAGCATGTTTGTGGTGGGGGTGTGCGTGTTCTGCCATGAACCGCAACTGATTCGGATGGAAAACAGCTCTACAAAACAAGAAAATGCTTTTATGCTTTTCTTTTAACTTCGTTAAGTAGTAAAATTTAATCAAAATATGATTTAAATTGTCAAATCTTGAAGCTCTTGATTTCCAAAGTTGAAATTTGAAAACCTTCTAAATATTTGGAAATTTTTAGTGAACTGAGATCATCTGGCTTTCTGCTTATCTGCATTCTCTGAAAATTCCATGTAAATGCTCATCCACATACAAATGCATGCCACAACCGCCAATCTAAACCCAGCATTCACTGTTATCTTCGCAATTTTTTAGTAACTAAACTCAAACAGGATTAGTATATGGTTCCTTAACTGAGAGCTTAAAATTAAATATAAATGGAGACATGAGGTATATGGGAACTACAATATGATGGCTATGATCTCCAGAGACACGCATTATTGTGCGTTTTTCCTGCCCTTTACCGTAATCCAAGAAATAATGAAAAAAAATTGGCATGAATCCCTTTAAAAGAAAAATCAAACAGTGTTAAAGTGTAAACATCGTTTTTACACTAGATTTTTACCTGTACTCTGGACAAGAAGATGAATGTGTTATTGACTTTGTAGAATTATAGAGCGATTTCTCATGACCCGGGTAAGATGGCAGCAAGCAATAGAAAATCCCTAGCAAAGACTACAGAACATCGAACAGATTGACCATGCTTGCATGGGAAGCAATAGCAAATGCATGGCAGGAAGAAAGAAAAACGACACTTGCAATTCGGAATGAGAAAATGCATGGAAATAGGACAGAAAAGCAGACATATAGTCTCTGCCTATGATAGGGTCTAATAAACTAAAAAGTCAAACTTAGACATATTATATAACTAAATGAATAAAACTAAGAGTTATATTTTCAATGCAGAAATCTAAACAATTAAAAGTTCAATTATCAAAGAATAATAACTAAAGTGATATTTTAGTTTATATGAATATACATTGTTAATTATATTATAACTATGAGTTAAGAGCACAAAGACATTAAGTTTCAATTCCAAGACCTAGGTTGCACCCTAGCCATTATACCTATAAACATAAGGACAAGTACAAAGAGACGAATGCCGTACTATGAAAGGGGAGTGATTCCAATTCTTGCATCTGAATAGTACATAATTAGTCCTCATTAAAAGAAGATAAAAATTGCGTTCCACAGGTATTCTAGACTCCTTGCATGCTCGGACTAGGTAGAGGGTGATCCGACAAATGAACCAGGAACGGTTCGGGGTCAATGGTTGGGAGGAACATGGCAATTATGATGTTTCTCGATTACATTTCTACAAGTCTGATAAAGGTAACTCCTACTAATCTGTGTGCGTAGTGTGTAGGTTAACGAGGCACTTTCAGCAACACCTTCGCAAGTAAGTATTTACAGTCCTTTAGTTTTAATCTTGTTTTCTCAAATTAGCTTTAAATAGGGATTTAATATGCTTTTAGATTTCAATAATTATGATGCAAATATTTTATTAATTATGTAGTGGCGTGGTCATTAACAGAACCTACTTAGTCATGATGCACATGGGTTTCCTTTTATTTTACTGCTGTAGATGAAAATCTAGATCCACAAATACAAACGATATTTCCTATCAATCCAAATTTGAACAACTCTGTTATTTATATTTTCCAATTAAATACTCTTTCCAAAACAAAAATAATGTATCCATAATTTCATAGAATAAACTGTAATGCATATTCTTTTTCCATTTAAATAAATTGTCCAAATAAAGATTATGCATACACATTACTATCCATTAAATTACAGGATGGCCAAAACCCTTCATCCAAATCTAGCTTCGTAAACTAAATTATCCATATTTAAACCATTCATTCAAAATCCAAATCTCATAACTAAACTACATAAACCAACAAACTACATTTCACATTTTATAGAATTTACACTAAACTAGAATTAACCTATTTAAACATCGAATTTTCTTGAACTAATCTTTATCCAAGCCAGAGTCGAATCCCATATGAGATTCGCTCTATCAGAGCTAACTTGTGCTAGATCTCTGTTACCAAACTAAGAAGGTAAACACACAGAAGTAATAACAAACCATTAAACATAGTAGCAAACATCCACACAGTGCCAATACCTTATAAAAGATAAACCTTAAAACATTGAGATCGCAGACCCTTTCTATGAATAACGTAGGTTGCCTTTATGCACTCAGAATCATCAATAAAATTCCAAACTGAAAACATAGCGAAACATACACACAACATAGGCTCTTACTTCTGTTTAATTCACAAACCCTAGGTTCATTCCCATAAATTGAACCACTGTATTAACCATATAAATACACGCCCGATTTATAGATAACAAAGTCACAAATTAGAAACATCGTAGAAGCTTTTAATAACACCGATCAACATAGGGTCAACTATGCAGACACGACTCTCATTATCATATACCAGGGATCGATTCCCTCTCTAAACAACAAAGGTCGGTAACATCATAGACGAGGGATCGATTCCCCTTTAGCTACTTTAAATAAATAGGAAACCCAAGAAACGATTTCCTTTAACACAACGAATCAACTAGATTCGTAAGCATGCAATTTTCACAGCAGTAAATATAAAACAATAAGCAAATTAAAATAGCCATAATATAGACAGAACTAATACATTAGAACTACCAATTACATCAAATAGTAATTCCAGACTTAAGAATTTACACAGTATCCAAACAGAGAAAAATACCTAATAGATAGGTGTTTAATAAACATGTTAAAGATACAAAATATAACACTCCAATAACATTACATTAGTATTTTCCAAGTATCGAGTTTACACAGGTCGAAGGCCAAATTACATTATCCCAATAAACTCCTCCACGGGCTTAAACTTCCAAAGAATATTACATTAAACTATCAAAGGCGACCATGGGTTGCTTCCAAAATAATTTGGTGTTCCCTCAATGTGAGGTGATGAGGGAACTTGTTTGTACTTAAAGAATACCAGTCAGGCCCCCATAGTTTTGGGTGTATCGAGGGACTGATTTGATGATGGGAAGGGTCCCCACCATTTTGAGTGGATCTAGAGACACTTTCCAATGATGAAGTGAGGGCTAATTTTGCAGATGCAAAGATGGGTGCCCCATGAAATGATGCTATGAAGTATATACCTGCGGGATAACTGAATAGAACTGATTGTTTCTAAGGGTGGGGGGCACATAGGTGTCTTTGCGGAGGTGATTATACAAGAAGGATTGAAATGGTTAAAGTGCTCATGGAGGTATGAGGGGGCCTTGTGAATCGTTCTCGTAACATGTGTCAAGAGATATGACAAATGTTGACTTGGTGGAGTAAATTCCCAAATGCAAAAATGGTACTCGAAGAGGGGTCTTTTCAAGTTGGGTCAGATGCATGAGACTTGTGGGGGGTCGACATCATAGGTTCCAATTGATGATGGGGATGGAAATGGTGCACACACCCATGGGGGAACATGTTATTCATGGGAATAATGTTGAGGGCACATCAAGGCCATGAATGAGGACCCTATGGTTATCAACAAGAATACTAGGATATGCATTATAATCGGAGTGTAAATATAGTCTATATGCCAGTTTCGGAATGATACCTGCGGTAGGGTGCGTGCCCCTTGTTGTTAGAGCATTGGAGTATTATTCATATAATGGAAAAAGAAGAGGCTCCATATTGTCCTGACGACAATTTTGCACATGTGATGCACATACCCAAGTGTAGTAAAAGACGTAACCAAGGTATTGACAATGCAAAAATCATATAACTAAAACAATGCGTACCTATGGGGTACTTGGTAGTCAAGGGTAGAACCTTTTGAGATACAACCCATTGACTGGGTTGTTGAGGGTAATACCTTCATGGTCAGTTAAGATATAGGATCCTTTTGGGAGACAATTCCTAACGACATAAAGGCATGTCCATTTAGATACAAATTTATTGGGTCCTAGTTTACCATCTTTCTTGGCATTAAACAAAAGAACAAAGTCACCTTCGGTGAAGGTGCGTGGTAGCACTTGTATATCGTATTGTGCCTTGGAGAATAACTACATGGATTCATTCTGTTGAAGAGATTCATGCCTTTCCTCATCAAGTTTTTCCAAAATGAATAAGCATTGTTCCAGAGCAGGGGTATCCGGTAGCAACTCGACGATGGATTGGAGGGTAGGGATTTCTTGATTGGGAAGATGGATTCTACTCCCTGTACAAGGTGAAATGGGGTAAAACATGTGGCATTCTTAATGGAAGTGCAGTAAGCCCACAGGGTTGGAAAGAGCATGTGGTGACAAATGGTTTTGTTTTTATCCACTGTGCGTCGGAGCATATTTTTGAGGATTTTGTTAATAACTTCAACCTCACCATTTTCCTGAGGGTAGTAAGTGGTTGAAAATTCATGTTTAAATCTTAACATACGCGATAGTTCCTCGAACATTTCATTGCGGAAGTGCCTTCCATTGTCAGAGACAAGTTTCTTGCGAACATCGAAGCAATAGATGGCATGGTTGAAGAAGACTCATGCTGCGGCTATTGCTTTACAATCGAATGTGGGCATCGCTTCAGCCCATTTGGTGAAGCAACGACAATATGGTAGTGACCTTTGGCTGAGCCAGATGAAATTCCATAAAATCATTTTCCCATTTGCATAATGGGCTCCCAATGATGACCAAATGGAGGGGTGCAGGGGGAGACTATGTTTTGCAGGAAAAGATCTGACAATTTACGCACCTTTTGACAATGTAAACAAAATATTTAAATACGGAAGGCCAATAATAGCTTGCTCATAATATTTTTTGGGCAGTGGCTAATCTAGAAAGGTGGTCGCCATCCATGTCGCTATGGAAATCATTGACAAATTGCTCAGCTTCTTCATGCATTAGACATCATCGGAGAATAGCATCAATGTCACGATGATATAAGACATCTCTAATGCGGAGGTATCATGGTGCCTTTTGACGGATTTTGCAACAATCGTCGTGGGCTAAGTGGGGAGTAAATTTTTCAGTGCGGAGATAAAGGAGGATATTGTCATTCCAAGGATCTTCAGTGGTAATGAGGAAGAGGTGTTCGTCGGGTATGTTGATGTATATGTAACTTCGGAATGTATTTCATCCATGTATTTCATTTATATATTATTGTACTCCTATAGAGATGTATCATTCCTCTATACGGAAGTGTCATCATGTGTATTGACAAGTGTCGCAAGTGTGTTAACTTTTCGATGGGTTATTAGACCACCATGTGTGGGGTCGGCCCTGATTTATGTAATATATGGTTGATGTACCTAGCTAGACAAGTCGTCCCCATAAGGTCACTGGGCAAATAGAACAAGTATAAATAGAGATCGGGAGATCTCTATTTGGATCACTCAGAAACTCATTCTTCCTTCACTTGGAAAGTGGCACACATGTGAGGAGGAGGATCATCTGCCACTAGGAGACTATCTCTGTGTATTTGGTTGTACTTTGGTTGAACTATTGCTCTCTCTATCTTTGAGGAAGTTGTGGGATTTTTCACCTTAGGGTTTTCCCCACGGAAACTTTGTGTGTCTATTGTCTCTCATGCTTTTGATTCTTGTGATGATTGATATGCATTGATATACTGTACATGTTGTTCTCTCAGTAAATATCCTAGAGTATTGTGAATTAATGCTCAAAATTTAACAGGGTAACTGGTTTTGGACAAACTCGCTTGTGGTGGTAGAGGGAAGGTATGTAATGAGTTCAGTGAAGGCCATGGATTGATTACTTTTGGGAATAAAAAATTCGAGGTCAAGTTCTTGTAATATAACAATACACCGTGCAAATTTATTGTTGATAATCCTGCGGCTAAGTATGTATTGCATAGGGTTGGAATCAACGATGATGATTGTTTTTCAGAGAAAGATATAGTGGCGGAGTTTCTGTACAGAAAGGATGACTGTGAGGGATAGCTTCTCATCATGGGTGTATTTGAGTGTAGGTCTGGTGAGGGTTTTGCTGACATAATATATGACATGTTCCTGGTGGTTCTCGGCAAGTTGGACTAGTAGGTCCGGTGAGGGTTATATCCAGAAAACCCATCCATGAAAGACAACATTTCATTACCAGCACATGAGTCAATGATTTGGTCGATGAACGATGAGGTAAAGTTATCCTTGAGGCAGGATAAATTGAGGTCTCGAAAATCAGTACAAACAAGAATAGTTCCCTTCTTTTTGTTAATCGGTATGGGGTTAGACACCCATGATGTGTAAGTGACAGGAAAAATAAATCCGCCTTGCAATATTTTTTCGATCTCGGCTTTGATTGCGGGGGCCTTAGAAGGGTGGACCGGGCGTTGTTTCTATCAGACAGGGATGGAATTGACCCAAGTGTCAATGTGATGTTCGACAATTTTTGGGTCTATACCTTCCATTTCTTCATAAGAACATGCAAATACATCTCATAACTCTTTAAATACACCAGTAAAATCAGTAATTTCTTGCGCTGAGCAGGCAACCTCGATAGAGATGTTTTCGATGACTCCTGGTGTGATGGAGATATCAACTTGTATGGTAGGGGATATATTGGCAAGGTTACTGTCTTTGAATGCATATGGGGCGGGGATAGGATTTTTTAACTAATCAATGTGACTAGGGGGTAAAAAGTATTTTGACTCGATGGTATATTGTTGTTCCCTAGGGAGTGTTGCGGTCCCTTCCTGCTTGTTGTTGAGGACCTATGATGGAAAGAGTCCCATGGAGGTTCAGTAGCATTCATGGCCTCGATTATCTCTTCGTATGTGGTGAATATGTATTCTTAGAGTATATCCTCATTTGAAGAACCAGGGTTTTCATTCTAGGAAGAAAGAGAAATGGAATCGAGATGCAGGATGTCAAGGTACTCCGAGATAGTTGCGGTGGGTGCTAGGATTTCGTCTTGAGGGAATATTAAGTGGTCTAGCACCTCACAATAAATCAGTGATGGGGGATCAAGATCTGCCATGGTATGTAATGAATATGATGTGTTGTTTTCCCCATTGTGCTTTGTTGGTTCAGTATCATCTTCGATTATGGTAGGAAGGGTGGTTCCACACGGAGTGAGGTTATCATCCAATCGAACTTGGGTTGCACACAAAGTGAGAAATGTGGCAATAAGAGGAAATTGGAATGATTGGTGAGACATTAAGTTGCATGAGCGACACAGTATGGAATCAACCCACCGTGGGGAGGGATTAGTCGGGATTACTATGGTACCCATGTTGATAGGATCCTCTTCTGGAGATGAGGGAGGTGAGGTATATTCTGAGGGTTCGATGAGGAGAATGGTTTCCAAGGACTTCGGTGAGGAGAATGGTTTCCAAGGACTTCCGGTAATGAGGGAGGTCAGGGAAATGATGTGTATAGTGCCCATATTGAGAACATATGGAATATGCGTTATTTATACACAGATTTCTGGACTTAGATGTGGGCGATGGGGATTTATCCCCTTTTATTGGAGGTGGAGCGTGGGTGATGCTAATGGGGGTGTTAAGAAAATTCCTTAGCTCCAGTAGAGTAGGAAATAGATTGGTTGCTTGGCCATGCTGCTCGCAAAGAGAACATGACGGTGTGATCCTTTGATTAGGAGTAATGATCATAACTAGGGCTGTTAACTCCTGATGGTTGATGCCCCTTGGTTTAGGCTTTGCAGTTTCTACTGAATTAGACGTTGGGTTAGGTAAGAGGGGACCTTTCAACTTTAGTTATTTGGTGCCCCCATTGGTGGTATTAGTGATGACCAATTGTGGTGTAGTTGCGGATGTCATAGGTTGGGATGTCATAAATGAACGTGTTACGGGCCTCACAGCCGTACTAGCTGAAACATGGAAAAACTTATAATGGGCGACTCATTTGGGATCCATCTTTGGGAAGGGTGGTGTAAGGTACCAAACCGGGATTCCCAAAGTTAGACCAGGTAGAGTTAATTGAGCCATAACCAGCGTCCATTGTACACCCGTGGGAGGATACAAGAATGGGATTTCAAAAATAGTTGGTACTGATGGACTCAACGTATGTTCAATGCCATGAATCAATGATGGTGTTGATGGTGATGTTGAGGTGGAGGCAGTGCCATTTTCAACGGTTAAAACTATGCACATTAGGCCATCAACCGATGTAGGGATCTTAGGTGGTGGTCCCGTATATGCTCCTCACAAATTGGAGTCCTTGTACATACCGGGGGAAATGTCAACATATGGTTGATCATCACCCAGTATAGTCAGTAGGACATTGTCAAGGTTGCTTGTGGTATTAGGGTCATAATAGTTAAGCTAGTCTAGGGTAACTACCTTCCCATTTAAGGGAAACATCATGATATAGAAGACTAAGGAGGAAACCTCCTTCATGGAGTACATGTAAATACGCCCCAAGAGGATGTTGCAGTCGAGTTCTGCATCGACAACTTCGATATCCATCATAACCATCTTGCCCCTCAGCTCTATGGGGACATTTTGGTACAATCCTCTTGGTTGGGATGGTCTTCCATCATATGCACGAACATCAATAGATGAGGGGACCAAATCAGGAGATCCTAATTGTTTCCATACTTTTGTATACATGACAAAAGTGGATGTGCCTTCGTTGATGATGCACCAATGGATTGTGACATTCTTTATAGTAACTGGAACTTGAAATGTGAACGACAGCGATAGTTGAAAATCACCTTTGTCGAGATCAAAGGTCATGAGGTGCGAGTCAGAAGGGTCGACGACACCAAGTGCATTGAGTAATGCCTTTCTCTATGTCAGGAAAGACTGTAATACTTATAATGTGGACATAGCTAGAGGGGATTGAGCCAAGTCATCCAAAATACTGTAATTGTGGGAAGCTTTCATGTGAGGGTTATTACGGGTATGACGAAGTGGAACTTTTTGAATATGTGGGATTTTTTTAGTGTTCGGTTGGGGAATATGTAGAGGGCCCCTTGAGGGTATAGAAATTTCTTCCACTTGGGTGGTGGAGGGCCGATCATAACCTTTGGCTCGTGTTTGGAGGTTTACGTCCAATGTATAGATATTTTGGAAAGAATTGTCATTGGGCGGTTGAGGGTCTTGCAATTGTGTGACTACCCCTTAATTGGAAAAGGGTTGTTGTAACACGATGATTTGTGGTTTGGGAGGATTCTCTGCCCGAGGAGGGTTTGCCATCGTATTCTTTTTGGATTCCACTAATTGTTGGTAGTCAGGGATAAGAGGACAATGATGTGTGTAATGACCATAATCACCGCAAATGGAGAAACAATAATTGGTTCCCAGGGGGGGATTCTTCCCTTATTTGGGGGGATTGTTAGTCCCTATATTTGGATCACCTATATTCTGGTTTTTCTGGGGAGAGGGATTTCCCCCTTTCCTCGGTTGCTGATTTGGTTTGTTCATACCTTCCTTCTTCCACTGATTTTGTGGATTCTTGGGGATTTGTGGCGTTTAATTGCTCAAATTGTTGATTTTGTTGAACATAAGAAGGTTGAACTAATTTAACCCCCATGTGGGGGGATGGTTGCTAACCAGTTGGGAATGGGAACATATAATATGGGTTATATCCCGTTGGTGGGATAAATGCAGTTTGCGTTCCATAAGAGGTGGACGTAGGAACGACGTCCACCATTGTTGGTGTAGGAATCGTCATTGATTGGATAACGTTTGGGTATGTAGGATTATACGATCCATGTTGTAATTGACCAACTGATGGTGTTGCTACTGATGTATGGGGTACCAACACAGGTGGCATGGATCGGTAATACAGAACCACGTTGAATGGAACCGTTGTGGTAGGAGGAGCCTTTCCTAGATGGTAAATGGACCCAATAATCTCATCCGATGAATGTGATGACCCCAAATGTATAGGATCCAATGACTAATGCCACGAGGCATCAGGGAGGATTGTGTAAATATAGTCGAACTGTGCATATATGAGGTCAAAATTTGTTTCTTTCAGGATGGACTCTTCCTCACTTTGTGGCATGGAGGTGGCGACATCCTTAGCTATGACGGGTAGAAGAGATTTGATAAACCAATCCAACAAAAAGGGAGGTTGTATTTCGATCTTGCATAGTGTGTGGCGTCTATGCCACTCATGGATGTGGTATGCGATGTGGATAGAAGTATTTTGACAAAACTCAATGAGAATTTCGAGGCCTAGATCATATTGGATTGGCAATTGAAAGTACGCAAGAAATGAGGGGGCCAATGTTGCAAATGTGGAATGGGTTCCACTTTCTAGATTTACGTACCACTTTGTTGTCATTCCGGTGAGGATATGCTGGAAGAGGTGAAGCCTCATAGGTTCATCCACTATGTTGTTTGATGAACACCATAAGTGTAAAGACATAATGTGGTTGGAGAGATCGTCTCCCTACTTTCCTTTGAATTTGGTAATGTCAGAAGGAATATTTTCGGGCATAGCCAGGCCATGTTGCATCATGATCAATGGGATCATTAGTCAATTTGGCCAAATCGAGTATATTTAAACTATCCATGAATGGTAATATACAGACAACTGGTATTTCCATATATGTGGGATGTGATTTCCACAAGGGGGAGACCCAGGTGGTGTTGTAAACAATGATTGACCTCCTATGAGAGTGTATGGGTCAAATGGAACCGAGGGATCTCCTACGAGAGAAGCTAGTGGGGTACCTCTTCCGATGGGGGAATAAGTGGTGTAATTAATAGTTTCTCCAAGAGGAGAAACTGCACCTTATAGAAAGGCTTGGCCTCAACCATATGATCCTATCAATTTGGACTCAGAACGACCCCGACTTGAGATCCTTCTACGTTTAATACAGGGGTAAGATCTAAATACACCCCTCGAGAGACGGTATAGGCCTTGCAGTCTATGAGACTATCTTAGGATGTTGTTTTTTTCCCCAATGGTGAAGGCTTTGTGTCAAATGAGAGTGATAGTAGAATTTAAACACAATCGAACAAATGCAAAAATATGCTAACCACAACAGATGAAAAATGGTGAGATCAGTGAGTGATATGTGGAAGTCAGTTTTACTGCATGAGCTCCCACATGTAGGTTCTTTTTATTACGAGTTCATGAACTTGTATTTAAAAAGAAAAAGAAATGTAAATTCCCTAAAAGACCTAATGTCCTTCCTCTTAAATGTAATTGGGCATCCCAAAAGCACAATTGATGGTGATAATGGTATCCACTCACCAATAAACTAGTGGAGGTAACAAAGAGCTAGTTCTACTGGCGATGGGGCCAATGACCCAATCAAGAATACTTGGAAACACCTCCCAACGACAATAACTAACTTCAAGATTCAATTGCACTCACATTTTCTCCTTGGTGATATCCTAAGTTGGGACACTAAGATACCTTGAGTCAAGTGTGGATCAGTGGTTCGTCCTACATGGTATAGTATCATCTCCCTACAAAACGTTGAGTGCCTTTTAGGGGAGAGTAGGGAAATTATACCTCAACGTTCACCTCCTTGGTAAAAACGCACTTCAATTCCGAGTTTTCTTTGAACACTTGCTTATAGTGGGATTTTGTAAGTACCCTATGAGACAACAATGCTATGTTTAAAAATATTCCTAATGAAACTAGATTGGTGGGAATTAATGGATTCCTAGCCCAATCAATCCTACCTAACTAAAATATTGTTTTGTGACCTATTGTGGAGGATTTTAGTTGGTTAAGACAATTAAAATGTTTATTTTAAGGGGTTTTGAATGTTTCACTTTATGGAGTGTAAGAGGTGTATTTAACAATTCCTACTTTTCTATTTACCAAGCTCACATGAAGTGCAAGGAGAATAGCATACTAGGGTAGAAAGAGTCTTTAGGCCTCTTATTGTGTGCTAGTGGAGAAAACACATGTGATGAAAGAAAAAAATTATTTTATAGGAAAATTAACTAAAAGAGTATATCAAGTAATGTGTACTTCTAACTCTAAGAGATGCTCATGGCGCTTTGCAAAATCAAAATATTCTAACTAATAGAAAAGTGTGCAATGGAGGTATTTCACACTTCTCACCCTTTTTCTTATTCACCAAGCTCACATAAAGTGTGAGTTGAAGAGCATACTTCAAGTGACAAGTGTCTTTAGTTCCTTGCTTGTGTGCAAAAAGTGTTTTCTACACTAGCAATACTACTAAAAACAACATGTCAATTTGATGCATAAACAAGAAATGGTCTTGAATACTAGTGACAACAATGGGACTTGTTGAAAGCCTCAAAGTTGGTTACCTATGTAAGTTTCAAGAGAGATGTTGTTGGAGGGGCCTAGGTCAGCCTGTCAACTAGGCCCTCCACTCGACCGTTTGAAGTATATGTCGACAAGTCGCGTCGACTAGCATAGGTCGAGTCGGTCGGTTAGACCGACAAACGGTTATGTAACTGTATCGAAAGGCATATATATAGGCTGTTGAGCCGATGTATTGGTTAGATCTGTTCTATGTTTTATACTACTCTTGTTGGTTAATAAAGGCTTGTACTTCTCTCTATTGGTCTTTTGTCTCTTGTGTCTGTATCATTGTGTGCATGCTTGCTTATAATATATAATTATCTCTGGTAACCAGATGACCCGTAGGACTACAACATCTGGTTCCATTGTCGGGTGATGCATTTAGAAATAGCAACATGAAATATGATTTCAGAGCAGTTGATTAAGGATTGGTGGGAGAAGAAAATCGTGAATTATCTGCATAATTATGCGTGACGGAACAAGCTGACAATTATCCAAGCGAGGGGATGATTCTTCTCCAAGACCCATGAGAAATTTGTAGAGTCTGTGCCGACCGCACTGAAGAAGCTATTGGATGAAAGCACCAGTTGATCAAGCAGAGCGTAAGTTGTTTCCAAAGTTGATCAACGGAGGACACACGAATCTATCGAAGTGGTGCGAAAATATTGTAGACGACTTCTGTGAAGAGCAAGCAATTGAAGACCACGTTTCAATAGACAAAGTTAGGAAAAAGTTCTTCACCGAGCTAGCTGATCAATTTCTGTGTTCTCTACTGACCTTATTGTTCAAATTTTTTATCGACAAAGGCGTTGCCCATATTGTCGAGACACGTCGTTGCTGCTCCCACCCCTTCCAAACTCTAATTGGGAGGAGAAAGAACGTCAATGGGAAAGAATTGTGGAAGACTGTGAATGGGAATTCTTTTTGAACAAATGATGGTCTGTACTTCCCAATGATATAGAAAGCTTTGGGACGGAATTGGGGGGGTGGCGAAACAACTTTGATGTACTGAGATTGATGAAAAACAACGTATGACAAGACGACATGACCAACAATGGAGGTAAATCTGACAAAGATAGACTCATGAGTCATAAAAGCACTCCAGATATCCAGAAAATTGAAAGAGAAGAGGATACAACTACGTGAAGAGCTAAGGGAGCAGGCAATTGCGCTCCGGAGGATGCGAGGATCAAGTGTCACGACAGATGTAGAAGGAAGTCTTCCAGAGTCAAGTCGAGCCCGCAATGATCGGGACGTCGAACAAGATCTGTCGCTGATGGATGAAGACTTGTGGATAGAGCATGGTAGAGCTCTCCAAGTTTAGATACCTGAGACGGTAACACCTCCTTCTCCATTTCATTTAACACAAAGTGTCCGAGTGCAAGAAATTGTTGAGGAAAACCTTGGCCTCCATGCTCGTCAGTCGGGAATCTAGAGTCGTCGAAGTGAAGAAGGCGATGAAGTCAATACATTATTGATTCAACAATCAAAGGAAGGAAATTGGGTGTCCTTTCAACCCAAATTTTTGAATAGAAGCTTTCATCTAGTGTACTCAAAACATGAAGAAGCACCCCCCCTACCAATACCAAATTTGAGTGACTCGTCGAGTACATTGGAGAACTCGAGATTTAGTGAAATCCCATTCGAACAGAACTTTACTTGGATTTCGATAGAAGTAGTAGAAGAAGACAGACTTGATGAAACACAACAAGTTCTAGATACTGGTTCTGAAGATAGAGAACCCAGTCCTGTTAGACAGCTAGTTGAAGTCAAAGAGGCAACAAGTTCTAGTTATGGAAATAATGCACCTACTCCACCATCTAATTCTCAAGTCAATACATCAGCAGACATGTCGCGTTCAACAACACACCTTCCATTTTATGAAGGCGATGAAGATCCAATTCGACACCGGTTTGTGTGCGAATTGATATGGACGGCAAACCAACTCACCTATGAAGAATGGCAGATGGCGTAGTTTGCTGGCTCGCTGAGAAAAAGAGCATTGATATGGTATATGGGATATATTGCAAAAACACCAAATGCAACTAAGGCGCAAATTAAACAAATTTTTCTTCCCTTTTTCATGATAGAAGAAGCAACATATCTGGAAGCCGAACAACTGAAGACAATAGTCCAGAAGCCGACAGAACCTGTCAAGGAATATGATAAAAGGTTCAAAGACCTCCTGAGCAAACTTGACTGTGATATCGAAGAAAACTTATTAATTAAATGGTTCATTTCTGGTCTCATAAGTAAAATTAAAATACATGTATGTCGACAGAGTGTCAATACTTATGCAGAAACATTGAAGGCAGCACTGGAGATTGAAATGGACGACGAATATCTGTTAGTCTCCATGGAAAGACATGTCGACGAACGCCTTGAGAGTATGGAGCAAGCAATTCGAAGCATGAGTTTGAAAGGGTTGGAGCTATGGTGTACTACATGTCGAACTACGGGACACACTAAAGACTCTTGTCGAATTGAGGATCGACGACAAGAAGTTAAACTTATTCAAACCAGATGCTTTTGTGATCTGTGCAAAGAATATGACTTGCATATCACAAATGATTGTCCATACAATCTGAAAAACAAGAAAGCAAAATGGTGTCAAATATGCAAATTCAATACCCATTCGATTGAAGAATGTCATCTGAATTTGAAAAATCGTTAAAACTACCATGCAGTATATCAGACAAACTCTGTCGAGCAACATCATGACAGAAACACGAGAAACGACAGGTTTGATAGAAATGATGGAAGAAATGACCGGTAGAATCAAAATTGGAATGATAGATATCCGAGATATAACGACCGCAGATATGATCGACCATACGACGGCTACAACAGGCATGGAGGATACCAGGGTCGTGGTCGTGGTGGTGGAGGTCACAGTGTTCGACCTAATTGACTTGGTTTATGTTTTACATGTCTTAGTGAAGATCATCGGCATGCAGAATGCCCTTACAAAGAAAGAACTGATCTTAAGTTTTGTACAAAGTGTGGGGTAGGCGATCACTTTTTAGAGGATTTCCCTACCATGATTGAAAAAATAAATAATAAAAAGAATGTTCATGTCTTATCTTGTGTACCTAAATATGATGTGCTTCGTACTAAAAACTTGCAAATTGTTACTAGGAAAGGTACCTGGTTTATGTTTTACATGTCTTAGTGAAGATCATCAGCATGCAGAATGCCCTTACAAAGAAAGAACTGATCTTAAGTTTTGTACAAAGTGTGGGGTAGGTGATCACTTTTTAGAGGATTTCCCTACCATGATTGAAAAAATAAATAATAAAAAGAATGTTCACGTCTTATCTTGTGTACCTAAATATGATGTGCTTCATACTAAAAACTTGCAAATTGTTACTAGGAAAGGTACCCACATTGGTCAAGATAAGCCACAGATAAGTAAAATTGTAACCAAGGAGGATTACCCAAATCCTGTGAAACAAAAATCTGTGTATCAAAATGCATCCGACATATTTTGTGAATTGGCAGCCCATGAAGATAAGGAAGGAAACGGACAAGAAGCTCTCAATGAATTGTTCCATTTAATTTCACATGATGAAGCTGTAGGAAATTTGATTGACCTGTTGCATAAACTCAAGCATAAACATGTTGTGCAAAGACAAACCAAAAACATTTGCCGACTTAATCAAAAAGAAAAAAAATGATGCTGACCCGCTGGTTGACCTCGACATAAATGGATACCATGTACGACAAGTCATACTGGACTTTGGTTCCCAAGTGAATAGCATGACTCGTGATACCAGGGACCAACTCGGCTGACCACAATTGCAGGAATCGGGCATTTATCTGAAGCTCACAGATCAAGGATTAATTGAGCCGATTGGAGTATGGAAAGGAGTCAAAACATCCATCAAGGGCATCACAACAAAAGTTGATTTTGAGATCATTAATCCCAAAGATGATGCAAGCTCTTTCCCAGCCTTGGTCGGTCGACCTTGGGGGTGAAAGATGAAGGCTTCAATTTCCTACAGAAGTAGACAACGATATTCGACAGCTTTATCTAATAGACAATAATGAAGACCCTATTGAACCAAATTCCCAAGGAGATCTTCACCTTGGAGATCCTGTTTTGCTCGGATATAATTCCCATGCAGAGCTCTATGAATGGAAAATCGAGAATTATGATTTTCATGCAAAGGAATGTTGGACGGTGGAAGCCATATCAAAAAATAAAATGAAGAAGTGTCTCTCAATATCATATACACCAAATATATTTGAGAAGAAAATGAGAGCATATTTGACTCTTATCCTAGACAAAAATTCACAGACATATAATCTTACATTGAGATACAAGGAACAAGATTCCCCTGTTGTACATGTCGAACAAGTATCAAAATATGTCGGAGAGCAAGGCCGACTACAGAGTCTGGTTGAGACATTCACTGGTCAATTTGCGAGATGTTGGGATACCCATCAGTCAAAACTCCAAACTTGGAACACCGCATCGACATTTTTTGTAGAAAGATTTGGAGGAAAGAAGCCTAATGACTCAGGTCGACATCCCTATGTTCACACAGGGAAAAAACCCTAAAGTACACATCGACTGCTGCGAAAAAGAATGGAGAAAATTGGACTATAAAGTTGAAAGGGCATGGCCTCACCTCTTCCCCAGCACACTTGATTATTTACCCAGCAAATGGTATAAGATGGAAGAGGCGAGAGGAGAAAATTTCACATGGAAAGACTTGAATGAAAATTTCATCGAGGATTTCCAGTTTTATCCCAAGGAGGAGAAGTTGGTTGAAGCAAGTAAACATATAAAAAAAAATTTGCAACCGATAGAAAATCTAACACTTGTAGAAAAGAAGTAGACTGCTCATCGATCTACTACATGCTATAACATAACGTCGACAGAAAGCCAGCATTTGACAAGACTAAGCCTACAAACAGAGAAGTCAGTCGAGAAAAGTTTTCAATGGAGATAGGATCATCCCAGCATGTTGAAGCATGTGAAAACAATATTTAGCACGGAGATTGTTGAGAAAGATGACCCAGAAAGATTATCGGAAAAAGACTTTCCACCTACATTTACACAAATTAAGGAAGGTGAAAGATCAATAAGTGACAGTCATGCTCTAGAATGGATGGATGCCAAAATAAAAACAAATGAAGTAGATATTTCAAATGACAACCGACCGAAAACGGTAAAAATTGGTGATTACTGGAATGAAGAACAAATGGCCGAAATCACCAGTCTCCTCAAGGAATTTCAAGATGTATTTGCTCGGGATTACAAAGACTTGAAAGGACTTGTGCAGGAGATGGGAGAAATGAAAATTGATATCAAACTAGACGCGAGACCAGTAAATAAAAGACCCTATAAGCTTGCTCACAAGTACAAAGACATTGTTAAAACAGAGATCGATAGCATGCTCGAAGCAGGAATTATATATCCTATCGACCAATCAGAGTGGGCGAGCTCGATGGTTGTTCAGCCGAAGAAGCAAGATCCGACACAACTGAGAATATGTGTCGACTTTTGCGAACTGAACAAGGTAACACTTACAGACCTGTTTCCAACTCCTTTTGTAGATGAAATTATTAATGAAGTTGCAAGGAACGAGTGTTATTCCTTCATGGATGGATTTTCTAGGTACAATCAAGTGCCTATTGCTAAAGAAGACCAGAAAAAGACTACATTCATGTGCAAATTTGGGTCGTTCGCGTATAAAGTCATGCCCTTCGGTCTGAAGAATTCATCAGCGGTCTTTTCCCGGATTGTCGTCAAGGCATTTCAGGAGTATATCTACAAAACTATAGCTGTCTCCTTTGACGACTGGACAATATACACAATGCTAAGAGATCATTGCAAATGTCTTCGACTGATGTTGGAACGTTGTCGGCAGATTCAGTTATCGCTGAACATTAAAAAGTGCATTTTTGCGACACCTATTGGCATATTGTTGGGCCATGTAGTATGCAAACAAGGAATCAAGGTCGATTATGCAAAGATAAAAATTATTCTCAACCTAAATCCCCCAGTCAATCCGAAGCAACTGCGGATCCGGTCGGGTCATACGGGGTATTATAGAAAGTTCATCAGACATTACTCCAACACAACATATCCTCTCGAAGAGCTGTTAAAAGAAGATCAGGAATACAGTTGGATGGAGGAATGTGATACTTCATTCAACACCTTGAAAAGAAAAATGGTTGAATCACCTATCCTCCGATTTCCAAATTGGTTGGTAAAATATCATGTGCATATTGATGCATCTGGAATAGCAGTCAGTGCTATCTTAATACAACTCGAAGAAGATGGAATGGATTATCCTAATGTGTTCAACAGTCGGAAACTGAACAAGGCTGAAAGAAATTATTCCATGACAGAAAGAGAAGTGTTAGGTATGGTATTTGCACTGCAGAAATACTGTAATGTCCCCAGTTTGACGCTTATAATATTTCGGGCTATAACGTAAATATTGTATGCATATTATGTATGATTCCTAGCTTGGATCTCAAGGCCAAGGCCCCACTAGTGAAGACTTGACCTCGAAGAGGCAATTATTGGATATTATGCTACCCATGTGCTAGTGAACCATGGGAATTGTAAATATGCATTTTAATATAAAATACCCACAACTAGCTATGCAATGCAACAAGAGATGGGGGCATGATTTTACAAGGAATTGGGAGGGAAAGCATGCAAACCCTTGAGCCAATCAAGTCAATCCAAGTGTCACTAAGAGAACCCATCAAACCCTCAACTACCCATGTTGACTTTTGTACCCAATCATTGGTTTCTCCCAAGAGTTGGTTGAGGTAGTTAATGCCTTGGGGAATGGGAGGTATGGCTGTCCAAATTAGAGTATGGGAAAGCCACCCTACATGGAAAAATGTGTTTGGATTCTTGGGAAAGAAAAGAGCCATGAATTGCTCCCCAAGCCATTATCCATCAACCAATTCCTCTCCCTCACGAGTTGGGAGTTACCTAGGCGTTTTCTAGCCATGTTTTTATGGTTTTCCTTGATCCTTAGCTGGGAGAAGGGATTTTTTGTGTTGTATACTAGTGGGGAAGAAGGGGAAATCGAACTGGGGTTCAATAGAGACCATTTTGGGCTATTGAATGCTGAGATATTTGGGGAAGAAAACGTTTTCCTCCCTGTGGTTGTTTGCCCCATCCCACAATCCGTTTTTGGTTGGAAACGTTTTTGGGAAAACCCATGGCCATCTTATTCGTAAATCCCATTGTTTAAAGTGTGTATCCATGCCCAATGTTGTGCTTGCTGTGTGAGAAAAGAGTATTTTGGGTAATGGGTTATGGGTATCTATTGCTTTGGCTCGAGCTTGAGTGCAAGTATCCAGGGTTCAAATGTAGCCTGATAAACCCAACCGTGGACTGGCTTGGCTCAGATGAAATGATTAATTGGCTGTGTGTGAGCTTGAATGTCCCATGTTCCTTGTAAGAATCATGCCCAGCTCGGGGGTGGCATTTGTGTTGAGAGATTGATGAACACAACTGGCCTATGGTTGGGTGGAACGTTGCAACGACATAGCTAGTTGTTTGGGACCGCATTATAGTGAGATGAGTGTATTCTCTTATGTGTATTTACTTCTGCATTATTTTAATTAATTGATGGTTGTTATTGATATATTGAGTGCATATGAAAATATGTGTGTGGGTGAATTTATTTCCGCTGTGCATATTCGTTTGATTTACATCTGCACACATTTTTTTTTAACTGTATGCATCTATTGAATGGGCTAAGTTTTATGAAAAGCCCCATAGATTGGTAGCATGTTCCCTTCCTTGCATTGGGTCCAAGGGTGGGTACATTACAAATACCGTCATTATTTATTGGATAATCCTTTCGTATTTTATACAGATCATCAAGCTTTCAAATACTTAGTCAATAAACCATTGCACCATGGGAGGTTGTGTCACTGGCTTCTACTATTTTAGAAATTTGAATTTGAGGTAATTATCCGACCTGGAAAGGCTAATGTCAGGCCAGACCACCTGTCGAGAGTCGACACTAGCGAGGAGACGATAGGAATTGAAGATGATTTTATGGATGCACATTTGTTTCGAATTGAAGCTGTCCCTTCGGAACTTGCAGAAATTGCACAATTTCTCGAGGATGTGCAAGCTCCTGAAGGAATGACTGAGAAAAAGAGGAAGATTCTTGCTATGAAGTCAACACCTTACACTCTGATCAACAGGTTCCTCTATAAACTTGGCTTGGATAATATATCACATTGGTGTGCACTTGAGCATGAATGACAGATTATACTTTCAGAAGCTCATTATGGACCGGCAGGAGGACATTATCATGAAGACATAACAACAAGGAAGATTCTGCAAGCTGGACTTTGGTGGCTGATAGTTCATAAAGACTGTCGAGAGTTTGTATCTAAATGTGATCGATGCCAGCGTATGGGACGACCGCTGCCTAGAACATAAATGGCTCTAGTTCCAATTAATCCTAACCGAACGTTCCAGATTTGGGTGATCGATTTTATTGGACCATTTCTAATAATTGGCAGATGGACAGGCGCACAATATCTCATCACTGTTGTAGAATAAGTCACCAAGTGGGAAGAAGCAGAACCGTTCGAAACATGTTCAAGCTAAGTTGCTGCCAAGTTTATCTATGAAAATATCATTACACGCTTCAGGTGCCCTTTAACTTTGATAAGTGACCAAGGTACGCATTTTGTCTGCATAATTATTGAAGCATTAACTAAGGAGTTTGCAGTTGATCACAGAATAAGCACAACATATCACCCTCAATCTAATGGCATCGTGGAATCATTTAACAAAACACTCACAAAAGGACTAACAAAAGTGTGCAACATGGAGAAGGATGATTGGGATGATAAAGTACCTGTTGTTCTTTGGGCATACAGAACAAAGTACAAAATAATGACAGGACAAACACCTTTTTCACTTGTCTATGGGCAAGATGCAGTCGTTCCATTGCATTTCCAATGACAAGCCTTGACAATTGCAGCAGTATTACACATTGATGTCAAAGATGCATGACAAGAATGACTATTACAACTATCAAAACTAGATGAAATTCGACAGATGGCAATCAAACACCAACAAGTCCAAAAATAACAACAGAAAGCTTGGCATGATAGAAACATTAAAGAGAAGAATCTGTCAGTTGGTGACTTGGCACTACTTTATAATAGCCGCGTAAAAGGGAAACCAAAGAAATTGCACACGGAGTGGATGGGGCCCTGTTTGACGGACAATCCACTCGAGCAGACACGAGTTGTATCTCCCTAGCTCAAAGTGAGTCTAGAACAAATAGAACATACTACTAATGACTTTCCTAGATCTACTTAAGGATCAAGTGATAGATGTCTTACCTTTAATCTCGCAATCCTTTCTCCTGAATGTCGCTCCACGTCCCGCGGTCATCAGATCTCAGCTGCAAGACCTGTTGAGACACAAAGAATAATAGAAACGAGTAAAGAGAATCTAGACAATAAGAGATCTAAGTAAATAGTTAAGTAGGTAAACTACTAAATATCATCACACATAAACAATATTGGTGGAAAGCATTTGTATTACTATAAAATCAGGAAATACATAGTAAAGAATAGACTACAAGCAAGGCTTAACGTTGCAGTCCTTCTCCATCCAAGCCATTTGCCATATCCTTCCAAGGAAGTAGAGTCTGTCAATGGATGAGTTATAGATCTCTCCAATATGATTTCACCAACATGTAGACACTATAGACTTCCTCCCTTTGGAGAGGGGTAGAACTTCACATATATAGGGCTAAGTGGATAGGATATGGATAGGGTAGGTTGAGATATGGTAGGAGAGAGATAGGGGATCCTTTCAAGAGGTTAGGAACCTAGTGCCAGCTCCCCCAAGAGGTCAAGGATAAGGATACAAGTCAGCAAGCTTCGAGAATGAGCTCGAAGAAGCTATTTTTTCCCATTAACTGACTTCATCGCACCCTGTAGTGGAGCAAGGTGTGACGTCGCAGGTTGCATGAGTGTAGCCTATGACGACCTCTCAGAACCTAGCATAAAAGTAGTGGTGTCCTTTCCAGGTAAATGACTTAGCCAATGGAACTCTAGGGATGTATACATTGAATCTAATGGTGGTAAGATTTTAGGTGTAACAGAATGCCCCCCAAAGCATGAAGCTGTTTGAAATTGGATAGGTGAAATGCTTTGACAGAAATAATGGAAAATGGGCTTGTCGGATGAAGGACGATGTTGCAGTACAACTGACTCTGAACTGACAATCTCATATGATGTACAACATGGCTTCCGACCAATACAATGCATATCCATGGTAGTAATGGCTGATTGAACACAATCATGGCTACTAGACACAAGCGTAGATCCATGATGAGATGATAACACAGCCACGACCAATACAAATGTGGATCTGTGTAAAATGACTCAATACAAACTCCATCACAACCTAGGTAAAACATGACTCCCCAGGGTATTCAAGTTGAACCCGCAATGATACAAATCCATCCATGTGATTACAAATGTCTTGACGTCGAACATGGTAGAAACCACTTGATTACCATTCATTGATGTATACGGTTAACAAGCGCGAGGGAAATCACCATTGATGTCAGTGATCCCCAAGGTATTGTTAAGATTCAATATGCTAAGACAGAAAATATCAGCATTGCATTTCATTTCACAACAATAGCATATACAGGATCACTGAAAAAACAACAAGCACAGCATAAACACAAGAGACACAGATTTATCCTGGGAAACCCTCATGGGGTAGAAAACCCAACAAAGCTTCCTCAATATAGATGACCAGCAAATACAAAGATGCAAACCATAGACATGAGCTCCTTCTCCTCCATAGCAGACCTGTCCCTCACCTATGCACTATTCAAGAGTGAGTATGTGTGTTAAATGAGGAACACACCTCTTTTATTTATACACATCTCCGACTTGTATTTTATATTAACTAGGTCGGCCCCAACTTAACCACTGGGTTAAACACCCCATTACAACTAACTGGGCCGACCCCTCTAGGGTGGTCTAACAACCCTTTGACCCACATAACACATACAAGGCCGACCCCCACTAGGGAAGTCTAATAACCCAAGTTACCACATTTCGACGGAGGAATAAACATCTCTGAATATACAATAAGGTCTTCACGGAGGAATGAAACATCTCTGGAATAATAAAGTACAAATATAATATTCTTAGAAGTTACAATATTTCAACACTCCCCCTTACCGATAAGGATATTATAACAACATCTGCAGGAGCAAGGAGTCATCGACTACATCATACATGATACATCTATACATCATTGGAAGCTTTCTTCAATACATCATCATCAGTAACTCAAGCAGTTACTAGAATTTATTCAAGACTGGAACATCAACATCTTCAGTACTGAGTCTTCATATTTTGTAGCACTCGAACAGCTACAGCATCATCATCTAGTTCCTCACGATCATCAGCATCTGGATCATCTCAATCTACAGCATCTGGATCATCTCGATCTACAGCATCTGGATCATCTCGATCTACAGCATCTGGATCATCTCGATCTACAGCATCTGGATCATCTCGATATACAGCATCTGGATCATCTCGATCTATAGCATCTGGATCATCTCCATCTACAACATCTGGATCATCTCGATCTACAGCATCTGGATCATCTCAATCTACAGCATCTGGATCATCTCAATCTACAGCATCTGGATCATCATCTCGATCTACAACATCTGGATCATCATCTCGATCTACAGCATCATCATAGTAGCATACTCTGCAATACACATGATCACATTACAGGATGATCAATCCCGCTCTCTTTAGGACATAGGTCCATGGATGATACAATCCAAATCAAGTTCCAGGATGATCAATCCTTATCACTTTAAGACAAGTCTCATGTCTAGGGATGATGCAATCCTGATCAAATTCTAGGAGGATCATTCCTTATCACTTTAAGACAAGTCTCATGTCTAGGGACGATGCAATCCCAATCAACTTCCAGGAGGATCATTCCTTATCACTTTAAGACAAGTCTCATGTCTAGGGATGATGCAATCTCGATCAACTTCCAAGAGGATCATTCCTTATCGCTTTAAGACAATTCTCATGTCTAGGGACGATGAAATCCTGATCAACTTCCAGGAGGATCATTCCTTATCATTTTGAGACAAGTCTCATGTCTAGGGACGATGCAATCTCGATCACGTACATTTTGAACCAAAGGTCCAGGGACGATGCATTCCTATAATCAATTCTTGGAGAAATCTGTCTATAGATCAATTCAAGGGACCTAAGTCCAGGGATGATGCAATCCCCACCTGTCCACTAAGGACTTCATTCTCGAAGACATCTGTCTACAGATCAATTCAAGGGACCGAAGTCCGGGGATGATACAATCCCCACCTGTCCACTAATGACTTCATTCTCGAAGACATCTATCTACGGATCAATTCAAGGGACCGAAGTCCGGGGACGATACAATCCCCACCTATCCACTAAGGACTTCATTCTCGAAGACATCTGTCTACGGATCAATTCAAGGGACCGAAGTCCGGGGACGATACAATCCCCACCTGTCCACTAAGGACTTCATTCTCGAAGACATCTGTCTATGGATCAATTCAAGGGATCGAAGTCTGGGGACAATACAATCCCCACCTGTCCACTAAGGACTTCATTCTCGAAGACATCTGTCTATGGATCCTTTTAGAACATGTGTTCAAGGATGATGCAATCCCCTTATCAACTTAGACCCTGTCTAAGGACCATCCACCAACCTCTCTGTCGGCATCACCAATATAGGTATCCACATCATCGACTTCACTGTTGATGCAGGCAATCTCATCATAAGTGACCACAACACTCCCCCTTTCGAGGAGGGTTCTTCTGAACTACACGAAGCTAGTCTCGGAAATACTCAAACTTTACTTGAGGTAGAGGTTTGGTCAGTACATCGGAAACTTGTTCATTAGTGTCTACAAATTCAAGTTTTATAGTTCCTTTCTGCACCATATAGAAATATCAGATCTCTATGTGCTTTGACTTATCATGGAACATTGGATTCTCTGTCATCTTGATACAACTCTGGTTTTCACACAGGGTCTCAGTGGGTTCCATCTCTAAGTCAAATAAACCAGATAATAACTTCTGAAGCCATATCGCTTCGCAATTAGCATAGAAAGAAACTATATATTCCACTTCGGTTGTGCTGAGAGCCACACTAGACTGCTTCCTTCTAAACCATGAGATCATGGCAAATCCAAGACAATAACATCCACCTGATGTACTCTTCCTGTTTGAGACACTTCCTGCCCAATCAACATCTGAGTAGCCATGTAATCTGAAGTCATGATCTCCAAGATAATATAGACCAAAATCTATCGTACCCTTTAGGTACCTCATCACATGCTTTGCAGCTATTAAGTGAACTCTTCTAGGTTCCACTAGATAATGACTCGAGGTATTTACGGAAAAGCATATGTCTAGTCTAGTATTTTTCAAATACATCAATGACCCAATAATTTGTCTATATAGAGTCACATCCACTAACTCTGATGAGTCATCAGCTAACAGCTTCAAGTCAGAACCCATGAGAGTGGCCATGGTTGTACATTCCAACATATCAAATCTTCTCAATATTTCCACAGCATACTTTCCCAGGTTGAGAAAGATTCCTTCTGGGCCTTGCCATTCTTCCAGACCTAGGAAGTAATGCATCAATCTGAGATCTTTCATCTCAAATTCTGTAGCCATCTTCTTCTTGCTTTCCATGATCTGTTTCTCATTCCCTGTCAGAAAGAGATCATCCTCATACAATAATAGTATGATAGGTTCATCATCCATAACCTTAAGGTAAAGGTTAGGATCATC
Source organism: Larix kaempferi (assembly GCA_027924585.1). NCBI lineage: Eukaryota > Viridiplantae > Streptophyta > Pinopsida > Pinales > Pinaceae > Larix > Larix kaempferi. The sequence continues at coordinate 15,514,539 of BSBM01001346.1, forward strand.
TTTACTTTTGGTAAAGCCCAAGCTTTGTCAAGAAGCTATCAATTCTCCCTCTGTGACTGAACATCATTCACACTCTACATTGAGTGATCTTCTGCATATCTATCCGAGCCATCTCTTGTCAGATGGGTCTACTGATATGAGCCTCAATATCATTCGAACTCTGTGGTGAGTTCCTTCTTGCATCCATGTCATCTGTATATAGAAACCATCTTCAACCTTGTAGCAAAGGTTGAGATCCACATTACCCATGGTGATCATTAAGCTCATCAAATGACTATCAATCCTGAGTACCCATACAAGGCCTGATTCACACTTCTTCTTCAATTACACCATTAAGAGAATGGTCTTATCTAACCACTTGGAGCAAACATCTCATCATGATCCTCTTCCTCTTTCTAAGAGAATCTTCTAGCCACGAGCTTGCTATAGTATGTTTGATTTGTAAGTCTTCTTGTTGAACATCCATCACTAGTTCAGTGTTCATCATTCTTCATGATCTCTCCTACAAATCAAAATTAAGTACATGATTAGTAATACTTCATAATCATCGAATCATGTTGACATGATAACCTATTATGCATACAAATATGATTTTCATGGCTATGCAACAATCTTGACCAATACTTTGGCACAACACTTTTCCATATCCTGTATGCATACAGTGGCTATCTAGATGCCTTCCAGCTCTACCAGAACATACTATCGAGAGCGTGCACAGCTCTCAGCATGTCAGCAAAGAGGTTTCATTCTAGACAATCAACAATGGAATGTTTGTCCAACTTATCAATCATATGCATATTAGTAGTATATTGTTCAATGCTATATGAGTGTTTACACTTAGCACGATATATTCTAGAAATACAAATATGCATACAACCATTACAAGCAATATCATTTACTATTTTAGAGATTCAAATAACAACTCAAATACTTTTATGTTTGTGTGGTTGCCTCCCGCTTTATCTTCTATATGTCTTTTGAACTTCTATTCATTCTGTACCATTGTGCATGCTCAAGTGTGCACTAGTTTCATCCTCATGATCTCATACACAAACATACATTCATTAATATAATCTCAATATTATTAAAACATTATAATTCGAAATAATCTTGAATATGTATGGTCATGATCATTCAATACATGGGTATCTAAGATCCTAGCACAAAGTAGGATTCTAACATAGGAAGACATACCTGGATTAGATACATGCTTATTTATTTCTAACATACCCAAACAATGTCTTTAGTCTCTTCAATAATTTAGAGACCTTGTGATAGTAACCTGCATACCTCATAAGTTAAGAATAGTAGAAATAAATCATACATACCTCGTAAGTAGAGCTTCTAAAGACTATGGATAAGCCTTTGTCTTTATGTCATCATGGTCATAGAACTTGATTTGTCTTTCTTGATGTACCTATCTTTTGTTAGCAGACAACATCATCCTCATACAACACCACAGGTGCATTAGTACAATCATATAACCTTGATCAAAGAATGTCTTCTATCATTCTCATACATTCATACTTTTACATTAATCAAGATTGTACTGACCTAAATAATATGAAGACAATCATATTATGAACTTAATCAAGAATCAGATTTCTGGACATACCTATATCTCCTTAAGTCATACCTGTCGAGACTTCTTGTAGTCTTCTTATGTAAGGTTTGAGCCTCATCTCCCCCTGAAACTGGATCTGGAGCTCGATTAGGGTTTGTTAGAGAAACCCTAAAAATTCAAACTTTGACTTTCACACTTCTGAATGTATGGAAGGATGTGTCTTGCTGAGCTAATCAAACTATACTTCAATTTTGAAATCTCCAAAATTTGACCCCTCAAAATTGCCTTCGAAACTTCTGTATCTTCTAGACAGGATCCCGAACTAGGGTTTGATGAATCCCACCCTTCTGCCCAATCAAAAGGTTTGATGCAAGTCTCTAAGTTCTTATTTTTCTGAGGAGCTTCCAGCCGTGGTCACAGACTTCAAAAATTCCAACTTTTGCTGAAGCCCTAATTTTTCACCTTTCTGATCAAAATCCCGAACTGGGGTTTGATCAAGCCCGGTCTTCTACCCAACCAAAAAATTTGATCTTGGTCTCTAAATTTCAATTTTTTTGAGTAGCATTCATTCGTGGAATCCAATTCTAAAAATTCCAACTTTCTCCAAAACCCTAAATCCCGGAAGCCATGAATGAAGGTGCCCAAAAATAATTTTGTTTTGAAAGAAATATGTACCTGATTGTTTCTAGTGTAACTCTGAAATTTTCGATGCACAGGGTTTGAAAACTTTTCTTGTGGTATCCTGACCTGTCATCTTTCCATCCCGATAGGTCTGACCTCAATTGGATTCTCTGAGAGAGAGTTATGCCAATTGTCGTAACGTGACCTGTTTATGGGATAAAACAAGAGATCTAACTTGTACGAAGTTCCACGTGTCACTGGTTCAACTTAGGCCTTTGAAAATTTTTCCTGAGATAGCAAAGTCCGTACACTACCTGTCAATTTTTATGAAATTTCATTTGGATCTTCCTAGCCCAAGTTATGACATTTTTTCCTAGGTCACCTGATTATGACTGAGATCTGGAAGAGGCATAAACCCTAACTTGTACTGATCATAACTCTCAAAGTAAAACGAATATGATGAGTTCCTTTGGACACAAGGTATCTGGGGATGTTATATACGACTTGTAAAGGTTTCAGATCTTGAAACTTCTCCAAAATGAATTTATAGAGAAAGTTCCACAATGACTGGTTTTTTCTATACAAAACCTTAACCTTCAAATTGTCGCAAGTGTCATAAGTGCCATACATTGCCTTCCTTCAAGTTAGCTCTCATACCATGTTAAGATTCAATATGCTAAGATAGAAAATATCCACATTTCATTTCATTTCACAACAATAGCATATACAGGATCATTGAAAGAACAAGCACAACATAAACACAAGAGACACAGATTTATCCTGGGAAACCCTCATGGGGTAGAAAACCCAGAAAAGCTTCCTCATTATAGATGACCAGAAAATACAAAGATGCAAACCATAGAGATGAGCTCCTTATCCTCCATAGCAAACCTGTCCCTCACCTATGCGCTATTCACAAGTGAGTGTGTGTGTTAAATGAGGAACACACCTCCTCTATTTATACACATCTTCGACTTGTATTTTATATTAACTAGGTCGGCCCCAACTTAACCACTGGGTTAAACACCCCATTACAACTGACTGGGCCGACCCCTCTAAGGTGGTCTAACAACCCTTTGACCCACATAACACATACAGTGCCGACCCCCACTAGGGAATTCTAATAACCCAAGTTACCACATTCCGACGGAGGAATAAACATCTCCGGATACACAATAAGGTCTTCACGAAGGAATGAAACATCTCCGGAATAATAAAGTACAAATATAATATTCTTAGAAGTTACAATATTTCAACAGGTATCACAGTACATATCATCAAGCGTGAATAATTGAGTTGAAGTTGAACGCGAGATGAAATCTTTCAATCAAGAGTCAATGATGTAAACTCATGTTGAAAGCAAGGTAACCTACCATTGAGGCATGTAGGGCCAAGGTACTTGGTTGGTTTCTAGATTCAATCCTTGGATGATGATCTGAAGTTGACAAGGATGAATCCATCGAAGGAGGGCCGTGATGAATCCCCCATCATCGACACGAAACATGACAAAGGATGTGTAGAGTGGATCGAATGGTACAGTAACATGGGTGATTGACTCAGAGTAGACCGACATGATGGAAGGTGTACTGACTGCAAATAATGAATAGTGAAAGTATTCTTGAACATGGGCATGGCATGACTTGGCAGTATTGACATGATGAGTACGACACTAACTCCTAATGCAACTGATGATGGAAGCTTTCTTTGAATGACTCAAAGGAGTAACAAGACTCAGGAAGTAAGGAGAACTCGAGGACAAATAGATGATCCAAGTACTGTATGCAAATGCATATGAGTGCCATGTTCAAGAATGACTAAGTACTGCCACAGATAAAGGTGTAATACAAAAGCTTTCATTTTTCCCCATCATGAACAATGAGTGCCTCATGTGTTTTTTTACGAGCTTGATGAGGGTAACCAAATGCTCGATATAGCTCATCTCATTGATGAGTCCAATCCCAAATATTTTCCGAACCTGGGATATGAGGGGTTCGTCCCATGGCGGGCCCTTCAATGTGAAAACTCGGTCATCATTTCATGTTTAGAGAGTCTGAAAAGAACTAAAGAAGACTCCAACAGTCCTTTTTCGTAAAGTTATCCTTATCGCCCGAAAAAGGGTAAAACAACGTGGGAGAGGACTCTTCCAGTCATGATTGGCTAGAGTATACATTTTTCGTAAGTAGTGCCCCCTGGTCCGAAAAAGGGGTAAACTATCACCAGGAAGACGACCATTCAAATTCTTTTACAAGCGTGAACACAACAAGTTCACTTGGAAATCTTTTCTTATTTTGAGAGCATGAAAAGATCTTAAAGATAGACTCCGGGGGGGTTCCTTTTCCGTAGGAGTTTAACGAGCCCAAAAAAGTGATAAATCGTAACTCGGTAACATATTCTCATAGTTTCAAGAGCACGAGAAAGAACAAAGAGTAAGCTCATAATCATTAAATAATTAAAATCTAATGAATGAAAAGATAAATGACAAAAATTCACAAGGGGTGTTCATACCTGAGATTATCATTCCAATGCGAAAATGGCATAAAAAGACACTTAGCAACTCCTACACACTCGGAAACTAGGTCAAATAGACAAATGAACATTCAAATATGATAAAATCGATCCAAACTATAGCAAATGGCATAAAGGCATCAAATATTTGAAAAAGGAATATTCCATTTTGTTTATAAATAGAAATAAAAAACAAATATAGTCACCATTGTTATATTTTCCAAATTTGGGAGTAGTGCCATTTGGAGCCAAAACTTCACTCACCGATTCCGGGAGCTATGAGCAGCCCTTTCACCCGGTGTCCGGAGCATGTAACCCTAAACTTCATCCAACATAATTGTAGTGGTTTACATTTTTTAATTTCATTCAGTTTTTGGGTTTTGGCTTGGTTTAGGAAGGGCCATTGTGCCCTTGTCTCATCGAAGTCTGCCCTTTCGGGAATGGCGACAAGACTGAGTCGTCGCAAGGGTTGCATAAATGGACTGCGACGACGTCGCACTGTTTGCAAAAATGGGCTGCGATGACGGAAACGTCCATCCCCAAACTCAAGCCAAGCTCAAAAAAGGAACTTTTGGTGGTTGAAGCAAGTTCTAACAATGTTAAAACTCTCCTTTTGGCAGGTTCTAAGCATCCAAAATGGTTTTGGAGTGGCATGAACGGGAGCATGAGTTAGATGATGAATAGGATGTGAATTATCCACGATGTGTGGAAGCACTGAGGAACTGTGGGCTCCTTAAGTTATTCGAGATTTAGGGGATGAGGTCCCAAATCCCACTACTGACCCATATGCTCTGATGCTGGGATGCGGCCCAGTAATACTTCGTGATCGGTGAGCACATGCTTACCATAGATGTTGAGGACATCTATTTCCTGACTAGATTGTCCCGTAGAGGGGACAATGTGATTCTTACTGGATCACGTGGAATTGATCGGACTGTGGTTGACATGATCCTGCAGCACTGTGTTCCCAACACCCGTGCTTCTAGTGGGAAAATTCCCATAAAATATGTGCGAGAACGTCCATTGTGCGCCATACTTTTCACCATTACGAGGATGGCAGGGAGCCAAGATCCTCACTTAGCCACTAGATCACAGATGCTATATGCGGAGGACTGCATGTCTCCGAAGATCTTTAATTGGCGCAAGGGAATCCTCGCAAACATGTGAGCTCAGCTGACCAAGTGTCGGCGGGGAGAGATCAAACAGTTTGGCTATGGTTCGATAGTGATCTCGTTCTTATTGGAATGGGTTCCCCTCTTGCATCCTCAGGTACCACTGGAGGATAGGGATCCCAGGGATCCACACATGGCTAGATGGACAGGGGTGATGACCCATCATGGTTGGGGTCCCATTATTGGATATGGTCTTGATTTCTTCACTTCACTGGAGGGCCAGTTACTGATCGTGGAGGAATTCCCATATAGTGGTACGGACTTTAGAGATGACCCGGACTTGCCGTTGCTAGAAGGAGCAGCATGGGGAGACCTTGGTAAGAACAAATAACCCTTGTACTTTTTAAGTTTTGAGCATTTATGATTTTTTTGATGTAGTGCTGACAAGTAAACAAAATGTGTGTGCAGACGTGGGACCTATACGACCAAGTGGGAGTCTCTCTTCTTGCTAGGAGAGAGAGAGGAGAGGGAGCAATCGTGGGACCTGCAGTGCATGCTTCCATTGCAGAGACGGATGGATTCTATGCCAATATAAGTGGGTTGACAGTAGACGTTCCCGAGCCAACGGTAGATGAGGTGTCGCGGCCCATGGCGGTGTACACGATAGGAGTGACTGCGCGCTTCAATGCACTGCTTTGTAGGGTTGCGACAGGAGTTGACTATTTTGACACTCAGTAGGCCAGAGCTGTTAGACCACCTAGGGTTGTATGGACCAGGTGCTAGGCCTTACGTTGTTACTATGTAAGTACTGAGAGCTTAGAGGCCTCTGATTTTGTACTACTGAAAGCTACGAGGCTTCAGATTTTGTAGAGACTCACTAAAAGTCGTCGTGCTTCAGATTTTTGTACCAGCACTACTTTTTGAGATATATATATACAGACATTCCGGCGATTTATACATTATGTGTTTCAAATGGATTAATGATGTGGTCTTGTTTATACGTTTGCTTATAAAATAAATTATTCACATGCTATGTCTACTTTTAACAATTCATGAATATATGCTTATGTGTGTGCAATGTACCAATCTAAGATGAAGTTGGCCATAGAATCGGCAACTGTGTTAACGTCTCGTGGAATGTGCAGGTACTAAATGGACTCGAAGGACCTTTCTAGAAGACGAACTCATCGATAGAGATGGAGTAAAGTAGGATCGTGGATGACGTAAACTCGGTTAAGATGAGAGACCACTAGTTAAGAATCTAGTTGGATGACAACATGGTCCATACCCAAAGAAATCGTGTTAGTTAAGGTTCCAATGACTGCTTGATATTCTGTAGCATTGTTGGTTGCAAAACCTAGACACATTCCGCCTGAGCTGATGAGCTCGCCATTAGGTGAATAGAGTACCCAAGCTACCGAAGCAAGGTTGTGGGTATGCCGACTGGAGCCGTCCGTGAACCTAAAACAAGTTGCCATCTGCACACGCAAACAAAACATGGTATAAGGAACGAAACAAGACCTAAACACGCAAGAAATTAAAAGCATCACACCACACAAAAAACACACACACGCCATGTACAGTATATACAAAAGTACTTATGCGTGAAGGACTCATGCATAGTACCTCTTCAGATAGAGCCTGTTGTAGGGCTCACCCAAAGATATCCCGTCATAGTCTTCAAGCTCATAAGATCCCTTCTCTAAGACACGTTTCACTACGTAAGTTCCATGCCACATGGACTCAAACTTTCCTGCCCCCAACTTATCATGTTTTTGGTATATGTGAGTACCAAATCTCCCTTGCTATAGGTGCGAGGTTCTACCGACTTTTCATACTGCGCTTTGATGCATTTCTTATGAGCTTCGTTGGAAAGAGCAGAATCTTGGTGAGTCTCGTTGAGCTTAGCTAAGTAGAGGAAGTGTTATTCCTCGGCAGTAGTGTTTGGGAGAAGTTTGATGGTGAGCTTGAGAGACGGAATCTTGCACTCAATGGGAAGGACCGACTCCAATCCATACACTAGTTGGAAAGGAGTAAATCCAGTGGCAGTTTTAACGGAGGTTCTATAATCCCAAAGCGCGGAGAAGAGCATGTTATGCCAATTGGCCTTGTGCGTACCCACCATACGTTGGACCATATTTTTGAAGACCTTGTTAATGGCCTCGACCTGTCCATTTGACTGTGGGTAGTATGGTGTTGAGTTTTCATGGCGAAAACCCAATCTCTCGCCCAACTCGTCAACCATATGGTTCATAAAGTGAGAACCATGGTCGGTAACTATAGCTTGAGGAACTCCAAACCGCGCTATTACATGGTTAAACATCAAGAGTGCGGCAGTCTTGCCGTCGTTCGTGTATGTAGGCATTGCCTCGGCCCACTTTGTAAAGTAGTCCATAGCTACAATGACGTAACTATGCCCGCCAGCCGAGGTAGGCTTACAATGCATGAAATCGATGCCACATTTAGTGAAAGGGCCAACGACAATAACCGGGTGTAACGGGGCGAGATGGGTGCGCTTTTTCGTATGGAAATGTTGACAAGGAGGACATTTCTTTACGGCGTCGATGCAATCTTTGAAGATAGACAGCTAATAATATCCTGCACACAAAATCGTCTAGGCTATAGCCATCCCAGAGAGGTGATCGCCACATGCCCCGACGTGACAGTCATTTAGAATGCGTTCAGCCTCATCATGAGTCAGAAAATGTCGAAGGATAGAATCTATGCCACGACAGTACAAAGTATCACTAATAATGAGGTAATAGTTCGCATGGTGGCGTATTCGACGGTGGTTGTCCGGAGACAATTCGGGGTTGAAGCGTTGGGTTTGAAGATACGATGTGATATCTCCATACCACGGATCAAACGTACTGATAAGAAACAATGACTCATCTGGAAACGAGTCATTGGGCTCAGATTCTACATCAATACGGGGAAGGTCGCATATGAGCTCAGCGAACACCAAAGACTTTTTCGACATGGATTTTTCGAAAAGAAGATCGAATTCTTGCATTATCACAATCCAGCGTGAATACTTGCCTCCAAGTACCTGACGAGTCAAAACGTGGTACATGGGGTTCGAATAAGCGATAATAGTGGTGGTGTGGAGCAAAATGTAATGACGAAACTTCTGCATGGCAATGACTGTCGCAAGAGTGAGCTTCTCAACATGTGAATAGCGAGTTTCAGTGTCAATGAGACCTTTGCTAGCATAGTATATCACATGTTCTTGGGCATTATGGTCTTCCTGTACCAAATCCATGGCGATAGTGGTGTCGGAAGCTGCGAGATATAAAATGTAATCTCGATAGTAATTCGGTGGTTGGATCACAGGGGCATGCGTGATGGCATGTTTCAAACTTTCTAAAGATTGTTGAGCTTGATCATCCCAAATGAACAGGACATCTTTTTTCACCAATCTCATATAACCCTGCGTCTTTTGTGAGAAATTACAAACAAAATGCCTTAAATAAGTCGCACGTCCTTGCAAACTCTGAAGTTCCGTAATATTAGTTGGAGGTGGAAGAGCAACGATGGCTTCCACCTTCAATGGATCAATGGGGATCCCATATTTTGAGACGATGAACCCTGATAGGCATCCAGACTCGACACAAAAAATACACTTATGAGGATTCAGACGGATATTGTACCGCCTGCATCTAAGGAAAACGGATGTCAGATGATCTAAGTGGAACTCACGCTGCTTTGAGTGGGTAGGGAGGTCATCCAAGTAAGATTCCACAAAGTCCTTCACATCATGGAAGGCGTACGACATGGCCCGCTGGAATGTGGCACCAGTGTTTTTAATACCAAACAGAAGTTTACGATATGCAAACGTTCCCTAAGGGCAGATGAATGCAGTCTTGTGCTGGTCGGCAGGGTGGATCTCAATTGGGTTGTATCCGAAAAAGCCATCCATGAATGAAAAAATGACACTTCCAGCACAATTGTCGATAATATGGTCAATAAAGGGAGTCAGGTAGTTGCCCTTGGGACAAGCTTTGTTGAGATCCTGATAGTTGACACAGATGCGAATGGTACCCTGTTTTTTAGTAACAGGGGCGACATTTGAGACTCATTTTGTCAATGGGACAAGGTAAATGAAACCGACCTTCAAGCGTTTATCAATCTCTACCTTGATTTCCGCAGTCTTTCGAGGGTGTACCGGTCGCAGCTTTTGGCGGACGGGTTTGATGTCGGGATAGGTTTTAATCTCATGTAAAACAATGGAGGGGTCTATCCCAGGCATCTCCTCGTAGGTCCAAGTGAAAATGTCTCGAAATTGCTTTAATAAGGCCATACAAGCAATGACTTCTTCAAGGGAACACTTCTGGCCTAAATGAATGTGTTCCAATACACCAAGGGTAACTGAAATGTCTATTAAAGTGGTGGGCTCAATGTTGGTGAGGTTTCCTTCGGAGTCCGTTTGAAACGTAAGTGTCGTGGACTTAGACCCATAATAGATATCCGGTGTCACGATGGTGTGAATGTTGTTCTCTACAGTATCTAGCATGGGAAAAGAAGACGAACGATGATGGAGGTCTTCCCACGAAGGATCATCTACACTCATGATTTCCATAATGGACTCGTAAGAATAAAAAGTCCGTAGCAGAGGATCAAATGATGTCCGTTGTAGAGAACAGGAAATGGAGGCTACAAATAAGTGGTCCTCAGGTGCTGATTGGATAGCCTTGTACAAGAGTTTAGCAGGTGATAGAGGCATAGTGTCTCCAATCATGTGTGTGGTGGCTTCATCAGGTACAAGCTATGAATCAGTGGAGTTGGGGATAGATGTAGTCTGGAAGGAGATCATGTTCACCGTGGCAACATGATTTGGGGGATCTGAAGTAGGAAAGACGCCCATAAGGGATGAATCCTTAAGGAGGCCAACCCCCACACTCTCATACTTCTGCGAATATTTTCCAATCGAAGGAACGTTATCGCCTAGGTGAGAAGTGGTGTCAGGTGTGCAAAAATCCAATTTGTCAACTGTGACAATTCGGCCTTGATGGGGGAATTGTACTATGCGAAAGACAGATGATGCGACCACAGTCATGGCATAAAACCAATTATGACCAAGTAGAATGTTATAATACAACAAGGCAGCGACCACCTCCACGTTAATGGTTGTGGTATTGCCCCCTAGCTTGACTGGTAAAGCTTGTAACAACCCATGAGGTTGAAAGCCATGTCCGTCAAAGGCTCTCAAAGTGGTAGGGGAACGGTTCAACTCGGGAGAACCAATGGCTCTCCAATAGGTGATCAACATGACTGACGTAGAGGCTCCTTCGTCCAAAATGGTACAATGGATTATCTTCCCAGCAATGTTTGTAGCAACTTGAAATTCTAATTGATGGGAGAGCCTCGGTTTGAAATACTCCAGCCGGAACATAATGGTGTTTGATGAATACGAGTCAATTGCACCAATGGCAGTGAGGAGATTCTTGCGCTGATTTGGACATTTTTGCAAGACCTCGAGCATCAACATAGCATAAGGAGATTGTGTTAGATCCTCTACAATTTTGTAGTTTTGAGCAACATGAGCATTAGGATTAAAAATCGATTTTCTAATCGTGCTCTTGGGTGGACGCAACACTGACTCGAGAGAGGGATTCTCTATGGTGAGAGGCTTAGCCGATACGGTGACATCGGGCATCGAAGTGGAAGATTTTTTCAATATTACATCCAACAGGTTCCTTAGCTGGAACGGAGTCATATGAACGAGAACAGGTGTTCAAGTTGATGGTCTCGGTACGCACCATGAGAACATGTGCGGTGGTGGATGCTTCTCCTTGGGAAGAATAAGTGTGAGTGATCGACTGCTGATTTTGAGCAGGGAAGGGATCGTTGAGAACTATGGGTGTGGGTTTTCCCTTAAGAAAATTTTGAACTTCATCTCTATGAAGGCACTCTTTAGAAAAGTGATCATCACCACACAGTAGGCAAGGATACTTCAACTTCCTTTTCTATTTGGTATCATCAGGGGTGCTCTTTTATTCTTGCTAGGTGGAATATTTCTTAGGTTTCCCCTTATTCTTCTTCTTACCACCAGACTTTTGAGGTGAAGCTGATGAAACAAAATTCACTTCTTCGGTGACAGCAAAGGTGGATGATTTGGTGGTGTCGTGACCAACCTATGTTGGTGACGAGGAAGAACCCTGGGGGTTCGATGAACCAACAGTTTGAGTGGAAGGTTGGGTGTGAAGGGATCCAATGATGCCATCGGCTTGGGGTCCCTTGGGTGGTTTCGTGGGGTCGTAAGTGTTGCGGGGTGCGTCGGGCAGGTGTGATGGCTTGTTCCTCAATGACAACACCTCCCATAGCAACATCTCATGCTATGGTTGGTATGAGAGACTTCGTAAACCAATCTGCGAGGAGCTGATCTGGAATAGTATCCTTAATGAGACGTCATCTCCTCCACCACTCATGTATATCATCTGATATATGGGTAGCGGTATTTTGACGGAGCAAGGTTAAAAGATGATCTGTACCAGTTTCATACCGTATAGGCAGCTGGAAATGAGTCAAAAAGTTCATAGCAAGAGAACCAAAATCAGGAAAAGAATGGGTGGTAGTTCAATGTACCACTTGGAAGCCAAACCAGTGAGAGTCCATTGGAATAACCAAAGATGGATCGAGTCATCCATCAGTGAGCTGGATGAACACCATAAGTGGTATGTCATCACGTGGTTTTTATGATCCTCACCTGGATTACCATCAAATTTTGGGATATCTGATGGAATTTTTACCGGAATGGATAGCCAATTAGTTCTGTGGTAAATGGGGTCATTAGTTAAACAAGACAGGTCAGGTAGATCCAAAGTAGCCAAAAAGGGCAGCAACGGATTAGGCTACGAGTACTGATAGTACGGATAAGGCATGTAAGGACTTGTGGGGCCTTGTATCGACTGACCATAGGGTGTTCCAGGAGGAAACTGGTCGTAGGGGTACTGGCCGCCCGGACCGAATGTGGGTCTGTCGCCATAGTAAGGTGGTCCATAACCATAATAAGGTGGCCCATTACCATAAGGTGGGAGCCTACCTCCGCTACCAGGAGGAGGTGGTCCACCTCCAAATGGTGGGGGTCCACCACCACCGCCAGGGTAGGATGGGCCGCCACCGCCTCCACTGGGAGGAGATAGTGGTCCACTACCACCACTGAAATAGGACGGGCCTCCACCACCGCTGCCGGGAGGGGGTGGTGGGCCACCGACGCCGCCGAAAGGGTAAGAGCCTCCTCTCCCACCTCCACCATAGTAGGGTGGTGGTCCACCACCACCGCTACCAGGATTAGAAGGTCCTCCACCACCACCACCGGGAGGGGGGTGGTGCTCCTCCACCACCACCGAGATGAGATGGTCCTCCCCCACCTCCGCCCGGAGGAGGGGGTGGTCCTCCACCACCTCCTCCAGGGGGGGGTGGGCCATGATGACCGAAGTGGGGTGCTCCTCCGCCAGAAGGTAGAGGTCCACCTCCTACAGAGTTATGTGGGGGCCCGCCGCCTCCAATGGGAGGTGGGGGTGGACCAAACGGGGGTGGAGGGACTTGTAGGACTGTAAGTGGGGGTCCATGTTGTAAAACATTTTGCTGTCCCCATAGAGTGTAAGGATTACCGGGGTAGGGTACCCCGTAAAGTGCGTTTCCAGGATTAAGTTGACCCAGCACAGGGTTAAGATGACCTAGATATGCTTGACTCGATGGAGGTTGAATTACATTGGATGGTCCCCCAACATGGGATATTCCCAAAGTGGAAGGTCCAAGAGGTAAGGAATTTCCAACAGAAGGCCCAATGGGAATCCCTACTGCAGTATTATGGTTAAGAGACGGGGGTTTCCCCCCAGCAACAACTTGCTGACCACTAGGTAAAGGTTGACCCAACACTAGCTGTTGATTATTCACCGTAGGATTACCACTACCCGTAAAGAAGGTAGTGGGTAAAGAGTATCCTCCCTATGAAGTTTGGGGTGGGGGAGGAGCAGGTGACGTAACTGCGGTAGTTACGGGTGTGTTGGACTGTTGTTTTTCAACAGGTTGGGTTATGGGAGGTACTGAACTGGTCTCCTATCTAGGAGATGCATGTGCAGGAATGGATGGTTGACCAGTTTCAGTAGTGGTCACGTGTTGCGTGAATGATTCTGGTGACTCGAAAGATAAAACTTGACTCAGGATTGGTTGGTAAGAGTATAACGGAAGGTCTTCTACCCTTTGTGAAAGACTCTGTCTTCAAAGTTCATCACCTCTAACACGTAATCGTTCCAAACGATCGTGAATGGGTGCGAAGATTTCTTCCGAGGTAGGCCAACTGGGTGGGGGTGCAATGGAAAAATGGGCTACTAGGTGACCGATAGAAGATGTTCAATAAGTTGGTGCAGGACCAGCAGCTGATGTAGGGTCATCCTAGGGTTGATTTATCCATTCCAATGATCCAGGCTCTCTCGGTGCAACGGGAGGTGAGTCTTGTGAAGTGGGGATTTGCGCTTCTTCACCCTGTAGGGGATGAGAGGCAGTTGAATCTGGAGGAGTATGTGGAATCAAATGTCCTCCAATATTCAAAGTGGGGTTTTCCACTTCATGTGACCCGACCCTGTCTTGTGGATCAATCTTTACCCTCGAAATTACCTCCTGATTAAGGGGATATTCGGGTGGCAAATTCTGAATCCTGCGAGACCTTCTCCAAGGAAAGTTAGCCAGAGTGACTAAAAGGAAAAGTTTCTCCTAAGGGAAAACTAAAAGAAAAGCAGACCAGACAAAACCCTACACAAACTAAGGCCACAAGCAAACTTATGTCATAAGAGTGGATTCAATGGTCTGGAACCTCACAGGATTGTCAAGGCTTCGCAACTCATGATATACCGCAGGGTCCAACAATATGACGTGACAAGGAGGATTGGGACCATACCCTTGCCTGCATAGCCAATTACTTAGACAGTACATGTGTAGTAGCTCCCCAAGTGTTGTTATCGGTGTATTGCTCCGCCAAGACGGCCAAAAGGTTAACTCAGTTGGTCTCAGGAATGCTAAGGGTGTCTCCCGATATACGCAAGGTATGTGGGAGCTCAAATCCATAGTGGTGTTGTCTAATGCACAACCGTTCGGAAAGAGACCTTCCGATATACTACTGAGTACGTGATACACCCTTCGATATATGCCAAGTACTCAAGGTGACTTGGTGGGTACGTGAAGGAGCTCGATATACCGATAAGTACGTGGAAGACTACAATACCCCCGGGATACAGTGTTGGAAAATAACGACAGCTACCACGCTTAACAACGTCGGAACACGTCTCTAACTTACACACAAATTTATAAAGATTTTACCCTAGTTCTACCATTAATTTTATCTGGACGGTTAGGTGAATGCATGAGGTGAGTACATAATCGTAAACATAATGCAGGCCCTAACTACATGCAAAAATACACTTTTCTTTCAATGAACTCTATGTATGGGAAGGAGAAATTTTCTTTTTCTTTCCAACAATTTTACCAAAGCAATGCGATGCAAGACAATCCCAAATCTACCAAAAATGACTATGAAGTATTCTTTTTCCTTTTCAACGAAACATGAAGGACACAACACTACTAAACCAAATCAAATCATGTTTTTCTTTTTCTTTTGTCTTTTCAAGACGAAAATGATGCTAAGTAATGAAAAGAGAGAATTTCTAAGTAGAATATGCAAGCTTTTCACTTTCACTATGATGGCCTAAAAGCATAAAAATCAAAAGATACAATGCAACTTTCCAAGCATGGAACTACTTTTGCAAAACTTGATGTCTATTCAAATTTTTCAAGAAGATGAGAAACTCATAGTTCATGAAAAACACAAATAATGCAATTTTCTTTCAACTTTTCCAAAAGATTCATAAATGAAACATTCCAATGCATGTACAATTCTTCAAATGATCTTGAAAAATAATGAAAATGAAGTATTTTTTATCTTTCAATGAGTGCATCAAAATGACAGTTTGATAACAACTATGCTTTTAAACATGAATACTTGAACCGAAAAGATGACTTGCAGCTCTCTAACAACTCATAAAATCTCAAGAGAAAGCAAGTACTCAATGGATTGAAAATACATACAAACACTCAAAATCAATCAGCAACAAGCAAGACTAGAAGCAAGCAAAACTCACAAAATGAATGCAAGTGAGGTCTGGAAACCAATCCAATACACTTGATCAGATCAGGCTAGGAGACGAGGGAATGCAAGGGTGAGTGGATGCAAGTGGGGAAGACGAGAGTGTCTGCCACTACCAAATATTAGACTTGTCCAAGATGGAACCCAAAACAACTCCAACAAAACCAAACAACTCAATCACACAAAGCAAAAAGGGATCTCTACCTGGATCATACACTACAAAGGGAATCTGCACACAAACAAAACTCACAACAGAACTGGAGAGGGCATGCCTGTATGGAAAAAATGGCAGATCTGTGAACTCTGTGCTTGTACACAGTGCAATGTTGGAGTTCACCAATGTGGGGAGTGCGACGGTGTCGCAGTAGACCAATCGAAGGGATGCGATGATGGTCTAACAGGAAAAGAACAGAGATAAAAAACAACACAGTGTCGCTCTAGGTACACTGGCCAGGTTCGACGAGCGAGATCTGAGTTCAAAAATTAAACAATTCTCCAGATAATGAGAAATAAATAGGTCTGCAAATGAGATGTGCAAACTCAAAGGAAGCTAATCAGACTCTTCAAGGTGAAGATCTGATGGTGAAATCAACTTCAAGAAGGAAAAGACAAAATAGAATTTCTTGGCAAGAAATCAACTGAAAACAACATTCAAATGAAAACTAGAAAGCAATGTTTTCCCCAGTATGGTCGCCAGATTTGTTTGACAGACAATCCACTCGAGCGGACACGAGCCAGATCTCCCTAGCTCAAAGTGAGTCTAGAGCAAATAGAACAGACTACAAATGAATTTCCTAGATCTACTTAAGGATCAAGTGCTAGATGTCTTACCTTTAATCTCACAATCCTTTCTACTGAATGCCGCTCCACGTCCCGCGGTCGTCAGATCTCAACTGCGAGACCTGTTGAGACACAAAGAACAACACAAACGAGTAAATAGAATCTATACAATAAGATATCTAAGTAAACAGTTAAGCAGCTAAACTACTCAACATCATCACACATAAACAATATTGGTGGAAATCATTTGTATTACTGTAAAATCGGGAAATACATAGTAAAGAATAGACTACAACCAAGGCTTAACGCTGTAGTCCTTCTCCATCCAAGCCATTTTCCATATCCTTCTAAGGAAGTAGAGTCTCTCAATGGATGAGTTAGAGATCTCTCCAATATGATTTCACCAGCATGTAGACACTATAGACTTCCTCCCTTTGGAGAGGGGTAGAGCTTCACTTATATAGGGCTAAGTGGATAGGATATGGATAGGGTAGGTTGAGATATGGTAGGAGAGAGATAGGGGATCCTTCCAAGAGGTTAGGAACCGAGTGCCAGCTCCCCTAAGAGGTCAGGGATAAGGATACAAGTCAGCAAGCTTCGAGAATGAGCTCGAAGAAGCCATTTTTTCCCATTAACTGACTTCGTCGCACCCTATAGTGGAGCAAGGTGCGACGTCATAGGTTGCATGAGTGCAGCCTACAATGACCTCTCAAAACCTAGCATAAAAGCAGTGGTGTCCTTTCCAGATAAATGACTTAGCCAATGGAACTCCAGGGATGTATACACTAAATCTAATGGTGGTAAGATTTTAGGTGTAATAGGCCCTATATCGTCGAAATTATACATCCCAATGGTTCAGTCCGATTGAAAACGTTACAAGGTAGTGTTTTCAAGAAAGTGGTAAATGGCGCCCGACTAAAACGATACAAGTCATGAAATTCAAAAAACAAACGGTTAGAAATAACTAAATGAGAGAAAGTGTTAGAAGCAACCAATCAAACAACAAGGCAATTCAAATGTAGAATGACGAGAGATTGGCAGAGTAAGACTGGACAAAGCAAAGAGAAAATATCGACGCACAACCATCGATACTATAGACACTGACAAGAATGTCGACGAGTTGCTGAGGAAGATCGGACACGACAGAAACAATTGAAGCAACCACAGTTCAATACATTGAAGCAGCCACAACCCAAGATATTGAAGATGACAAGATAGAAGCACCTCAACAAGCCATCATACAAGATACTAGTACAATCAAAGAAGACATATCCAGCACACTAGCAGATATTCTAGTAAGTTCTGAAACACTTGAGCACAAAGTTCCAATTACCACAGAATCAGAGCAAATCATATAGATCCAGACATAACAAGTTGTTGCTAACATACAAGAAGCTGCAAAAATTCATCCAGCAACAGTCGACAAGGAAAAAGGGCCAGAGTAGCTAGCTACAAGTAAAGAAAAATTGCAAGAGAAAATCCACACAAAGACAAGAAGCACAAAGAAAGAGAAATTCAACAGCAAAAGAAAAAGCAACAATTGCAGCAAATCCAATCAGAAAGAAACCTCTCAGTTTACTTAGATCAGTTTGGATCTACTGCCATTTATCAGCCACAATTGGCATCTCAAGTAGAGCTTGATTTAATTGAAGATCCAGTCTTCAGAGAGTAGAGACATTGTCGACAGGAGACAGAAGACCGGATCCATCAGCTACAGGAAGAAAAGACTGCATTTCTCGCTAAATGTGAAGACTTATCCCAGCAAGTCATTTCACTTCCATCAAGTCCCGACACAACATCACCCCTTGACATAGCATATCAGTTATTCGAGTTTGTCGTGTTGGCTCTACAATATGAGGTTATAAATAATCAATAGGACTAGGCTGTTGAAATATCTTCCTTAATGGAAAACCAGTGTACAGCCTTTACAGAAGATCTCATTTTTCTCAAGCAATATGACACTCAAGCAATCAAACTTGCTGAAATTTTGAACAATTGGTATGTACATTATGACAAGGTGTACAAGGAACTTAAAAATACACGAACAATTATGGGCACACTTCATCATCAACGTCTGATCACAGAGGAAGCACTTACTGAAAGCCTCGACAATCAAATCATTATGGAAAATAGGAAGATGGACAAATTAGAAAAACAGGAAGTACAATGGATCTCACAAGAACTCCTTGGCCTCTCCAAACTTGAAGAAATCCAACCCCGAATACAACACCTACTTACTGCTGCCGAAGAAACAATCACATTCCTTGGCCCCGACATGATCAATTTACAAAATACATCCACTCACGACAAGATGGAACACTTGTCGAAGCTCACGACATTGACTGTGGATATCCAAAATTTGTTGCATACCTGGGAATAATTTCAGCACCATCTCGTTGTCTCTGTTGAAGCTATTGTCGAGGTCTTCCTACAAACACCTGAGTCTCTGAACTCCAGCCTACTATTGCCATAACCGTCGAAGTCATTAATTTTGTTGCACAGTTCTCATTTTGATCTCTGCATTTCTTCGGGACGAAGAAATATTTTGTGCTGGGGGAGATGTTGGAGGGGCCTAGGTCAACCTATCGACTAGGCCCTCTTCCCGATCGTTTGAAATATATGTCGACAAGTTGCATCGACTAGCATAGGTCGGGTCAGTCGGTTAGAACGACATACGGTTATGTAACTGTATTGAAAGGCATATATATAGGCTATTGAGCCGATCTATTGGTTAGATCTGTTCTATGTTGTATACTGCTCTTGCTGGTTAATAAAGGCTTATACTTCTCTCTATTGGTCTCTTGTCTCTTGTGTCTGTATCATTGTGTGCATGCTTGCTTATAATATATAATGTATCTATGGTAACCACATGACCCTCGGGACTACAACAGATGTACTCTTTACTTCCTAATATTGGTCTAGCTGCATTAATTACTAAAAAAATAAGTAATTAGTTGAATTAGCCTTAATTTAAGTTCACTAGTAAGCAGCAATTGCGCTACCAAACTAATTTATTCATATAAAAAGAAAATAAACAACAGTAGCACGGCTAAACCAGACTCTGATGCGCAGACCGCATGGGTTAATACAAAACAGACCCATTGTAGCATGGGTAATACACTAACCTTGTGTGTGGGTGTGATGAGCGGTGTAGTGCAGGTGTTACACTGGTAACTTGCACTATGCGCGCGAGTATCCTGGTTGATTCCGCACTATCAGTGCGACAGAGACTCTAGGAACCACGTGGCTGCAAAAAAATAAATGGGGCTGTGATGTGACCAAATTATGGAAGAAAGAGGTGGAAAACCTAATCTCCTACAAGTAAAAAATACCTAGAATTAGCTACTTAGCATAAAACAGCCTAGTTTAATAAGAAATGAACAAAAATAAGTACAGTCTCCATTATAATTGTTATGGAAAAAATTGCACAAGTGCACTCTTCCAATTGGTAAGGGGCTAAGCCTTGTACGGTTGTTGCAAGGCTTCAGTCCTTGGATCCCCTTTTGATGTGGTTTGGTATTTTTCCAAGTGATCCCGCAAGAGATTGCTAGTGTAGTTCATATTCAAACATGTAAATATTGATAAAACAAAATGAAAGATATGGCGGGAAAATGCAAACTTCAACAACAACCAAATATATGTTAAACCACTCTTATATTGTCTAATGGAATAGATGTACAACACCTAGGAGATGAAGGCTTCAAGGGAATCCAACAATATCCCTTAGGGAGGCATTTCTTGTCCAAACTAAATGCTAAGTAGATGGAAGAACAATGGAGAGAAAAACTTGCTCCTTGATGGTAAGTGGAAAGCAAGCTTGGGGATGCTCACAATGGTAGGAAATGGTGGGCTATGAGGAAGATCCAACTCAAATCCAGCAGCATAACCTTACACTAATTTCTCCCTACAAAATGCATGCCAATGGCTTCCTTTTATAGTCCAAGAGGTGGCCATCAAACAACTAGATCCAAATGTGAACTATCTTCCTTCATGAACTAGTTCCAAGGTACACAATGGGGGTTGATTAATGCCCCCAAGTGTGTGAGGATCCAAATTCTAATTCTTGGAGAGGATTGAGTTTTTAATGCGTCACTAGGAGTGAGTGGTACTTCCATTTTGACATTAGCGCAGTTATCGAAGGAAAAGCCACGTGGGTGTAGCACGGGCATTATTAAGGTAACCTACACTATAGCATTGGTCAACTATGCAATACCTAGGCTACCATTTGTTTTGATTGTTTCTTGGCACTTATGGAATCATGCTATGTTTTGGATCTATTGAGGATGCATGTGGTGAGATGCATTATTTATGTTGATGATTCCTTACTAGATGAATCACCGAAATGTTGCATGTCTGCGACTTTTAGGCGTTAACACATGGATTTCCCAAGGAAATAATTTTAGACAGGGATACCAAATTTACCTCAAATTTCTGAAAAAAGTATCTTTGCATATTTGGGTACACAGCTGAATTATAGCACTTCCTACCATCCACAAATAGATGGAGAAACTAAAAGAGTAAATCATATTCTTGAAGACATGCTTTGTATGTATGTGATGGAAAAACCATCCAAGTGGGAAGATTTTCTACACTTGGTAGAATTTGCATATAACAATGGGTAGAAAGCTTCATTGGACATGAGTCCATTTGAAGCTTTGTATGGAAGAAAGTGAAAGACACCAGTGACATTGAATAATCCACTAAACAGAATTGTACTTGGGCCAAAATTGCTTAAAGAGATGGATCAAGAGGTTGCAACAATTAGTCAAAATTTAAAGGCATCCCAAGGTAGACATAAAATCTATGTAGATAAGAATGGAATGCATAGATAATTTAGTGTTGGGGATCATGTATACCTTAGAGTGATTCCAAGGAAGAGTTCCTTGAAGATTGGAAGTTGTGCCAAGATGTCACCAAGATATTGTGGGCCATTTGAAGCGCTTAAAAGGATAGGACCAGTTGCATATAGAATTGCATTTCCTTCTAACACTAGAGATCATAATGTTTTTCATGTTTCTTTGCTTAAGAAATAGGTAAATGATCCTAACCATGTGATTGATTGGGATGTGATTCAGGTGGAACCCAAGGGAGAGTTCCAAACCAAGACACTATGCATCCCAGATAGGAAGGTAACATTGCTCCGGTACTGAGCCATCGAATAGGTAAATGTGCAATGGAAACACTTCGGTTCTGATGAGACTAAATGGGAGCTGGAGGATTCCATGAAAGATGCATACCCATTACCCTTTTTTTTTTTTGATCAAACATCGAGGAAAATGTTAATCTAAGGGGAAGGGGATTGTAATACCCCCAATTTTTACTTGCAATGTATTTAATCAAAATTATGTAAACGATGTAAATATGCTAGTATGGATTCCTAGTGTGGAGCTCAAGACCAAGGCCCAGCTAGTGAATGGCTAGGAATGTATGATGTATATATTTTATTTGGACCATATGGTTGGCTTATTGTGCCAAATTGAAATATATGTCATTTTATGTTGGAAAGTAATAAAATGGTCCAATATGGTTGTGTAAAGATAACTAGAGGGGCTATGATTCCACCAGAGGGGAAGAGGAAAGGGGGCCTATGGGGAAACTAAATCCTATGCTACAAAGTGTCAAACTTAGAACTCATACAAAATTTTGTCATATGCTTTAAATGAGCCAATTACATTCTCTTGACTATTAAACCCAATCATTGAATGCATATGTGAGGTTGGTGTGAAAAGTCACTTCATGTAGTTATTGAAGCACGGGGGTTGTGATAGTTATGTCAACTGTCAACAGTCCTATTTATTCTATGTTCAAAAGCTATGTCAGTTTTATTTTCATCCTTATCTCATATCCTTGGAGTTAACACTCTTTTGTTCATTCTCTCATGCATGTTTCTATACAACATAGAGTTTTTCCCATGGCTATTCATGACCATTACCAGACTACTTTTAACCCAGAAATTCAAATTTAGAGACAGAGCTGCATTTTTGGAAGGGAAATTAGATAGCTATGGAAGTTGGGAAAGATATAAACCTTTACCCATTGAGTTATACTACTTTTGGCTGCTTGAGAAACCATGGATTAATGTTGCAGGAGGTTCTCCAATAGCATACAACAGGTTGGACTCTTACTACACACACTGCGAGCATTGTAAGGGTTGGATTTCCTAAACAAACTGTGCATAAGTGAATGGAAATGCATTCCTTGTGTTGTGTGGGGTATTTGGAAGGATTTTGATGGCTATGATGACTTAGTGAGACCCCTGTAGATATCTGGTAATTGAGCTTTTGGCTAAGTATAGTGAGCAAAATGGGTTGTGGGATGACAGAGAGAAGCTTGTAGGTGTTCCCTTCTTCCCAGTGGATTCATATCCCATCTTGGGGGTGGCCTCTTAGCAGAAAGAGTATATGTTGGACAGAGTGCCTATGGTTCGGTGGAAAATCGCTCTTACACAGCTAGTTGCTTGGATCTTCTTTGTAACTTTAAATATAACTATTCTTTTGTATTTGATGTGCAATGATTTTATTTATATGCGTGTAATAGCATGTTATGTGAGTGGATTGAGTTATTGAACAATTTTTTTTATTTCCATATCTGCACATGCATTTTAATTGTTACACATTCATAATTATGGTTATGGGTGAAATTAAGGGGCCCTGAGTTAGTTAATGTCCCCTCTTCTAGACAGATTGAGAGTTGGGGATGTTACAACAAAATTTATAGTTTATTAACAACTCGTCACCAAGAGAAAAAAATATGTAAATTGCATGCACAACAACAAATTTTGATGCTTTCATTTCCATAAAGAATGTCTAGTCATTGAAGTGTTCCTCAAATGAACAATTTGCAGAAAATAAAAAGCACCTAGAACTATTTATGAACCTGCAATGTTCCCATGAGTTCATGGATGGCCATCGATATATAACAAGTTCTTCCTATTAAGGTTTCAAGAAACATAACCATTCATGCACATACTATACATGGAAATGTTATGTTTTTATTTAACAATATTCAAGTAATCCGATCGATAATAGATAGGACCACAAAATGGCATAAGTGCTACTAACTATTTGTGGGAATGCATACATGTGAATGGATAAAAACCCCAATATTTGCACCATCTACATTAGACTTGGAAATCATAAAACTATTACCACAAAAGGATAATTCGGTTCCAACATCAGGAACAGGTAAAGAATATGGCCAAGTGCCATACAAAATGCAATTGTAACAAGTTTGATATTTACTTTGAAAATTTACAGGAAGAGAGAAGTCATCACTACCCTCCAACAATTGGATATACCTTGTTGTGTACTTGGAAAACTTTGCTCTCAACTCATGCAACTTTTTGGATCTCCTAGTAGAGATATTTTGGGTGGCATTTATAGCATACTTTGGATCACTAGAACTTTCAGTTGACTAAACAAAAGTAAAAAGGTTAGTCAATTTAGGATGAAACATAGTTGTTTTGGCTTCCAATGTTTTAAAAAATGAGCACAGGAGTTGTTTTGGCTTCCAATATTTTAAAAAATGAGCACAGGGAAGTATTCCTACATGTCTTTTCTATATCACCTATTTTATTTTTCACTGTAGTAGGGGGTATTAAACCATCAACATTGGGTAGTTGATCATTAGTATAATGGGTGAGTGTGACAGGTAGAGTGTTCTCCTTCAATCCTTGACATTTTGAACAACCACATACCATGGGGTGTCATAAAAGAGATCCAACTCACAATGAATTAACATTGATGACTAAGGATTGTAGCTGGAAGATGGCATGTTACAATTGGAAAGGTATAACGGCTCCCCATTTTCATCTACCAACTACTTGTGGTATCTTACTCCTAATAATAGCTTAGGACATTTTGCGACTAATGAATAACTTGTGCATCTGAACTCAATCCTGAATCAAGATCCTACAAAATAGAATACAGTTTTATTCAAGTTGACATGGATAAGTAAAATAAATTCAATTAGATAATCAAAATATAAATAAAATTTTAACTTATTGGAGATGGAAAGGGAGAACTCGTTGAACTTTGAACAATGTGTAATAAGTTGGAATTTGAAGAATTGGCCATTTGATATTGTAGCATTTTCTCCCTCCATTTGTGTCAAATTAACAATCAATACATGTCTGCAACCTGAAAAATAATTTTTCATAACCATATTACAATATTACTTCCAATATAGTTTCGAAACCATTTTGTAAGAATAAGGAGAGTTTAAGCAACATATGTATACTATGAAATATTGTAATTTTTGTGGTTGAATCCTAAAATAATATTTGAGATGAATATATCATTTTAAGTTGAAAAACAAATTCCTAGGGATTTTTAATTAAAATGATGTGTCCAAAATAATAAAACACCATCAGTGCATTATGATGCAAGGTCACCCCGACCAAGGTTCTTGCTTAACAATTACACACAACACACACGTTCACATAAATAAGATGTAAACAGGATGCCAGAAGCCGGCTTATATTACTTCTACCAAAAATGGTTACAATGCGAAATGCAAGGAATGTAAACAACTAACTATTGTCGGCCTTAGCCTATTACAATACATAAGTAATTGTGTTCTATCTCAGTGTGTCGATCTTCACCCTCTCTTGGTTCGCTGCAAAACTATGAGCTATGGTTCGATCTTCTCTACGCTCTGTAGATGTGTGAATCTCCTATCCAATCTACAAATATTCACTTGAGCTCTGTTCTCTCGATCCTGTGTTGACCGAACTTCCAAGTCTCCTCTACTTCCAAGTGACCCAACTGATCCAAACTCCCTGGCCTTCTACTCTGCTACTACGCATTTTGAGGTCTACTCTGACTCCCGAAACACTCTTCCTATGTCCGTCGATCTCCATGATCCTACAAACCTGCAATTGTCAGCGCCTATGTCGTGCTTCACAATCTCCACCTGTGACAACATCTATCATGATCCAAACCACCTGCAATAACTGATAATAACTTCCTTAGCAACCCCGAACGGCTATCAAGTACTCTCCTTGACTTTCTGCGCGTCCTTCTGACACTGCTACAGTAGTCGGTCTTATCACTTCCTCGACCATACTATCTTCCATCAGCCTTCGACATACCAGGTCATCTTCCTTTAGCACCTTTAGGCTTCGTCGGTCCACCCTTTCCTCCTCGCTTGGCTCATGCCCAAACCTATCGGAGTCGTGATTCGACAACATGTCGATCCTCAATGTCTCTGCTACAACTTTGTCATATGTTTACCTCTGAAATGTCTAATTTCAACCTTTCTCACTTCTATCGATCACACATCAACTGCTCCTGCATGAATTATTGACTACGAAAGCCAATCTGCTCTTCCACACCAGTGGTCGTCGGCAATCCCTATGGTCGTCCTTCTTCATGCCGATCATCTTCAACTGCTCTTCCTATGCCCCGATGCTCCTACATCAAACTCCCCAGGTGAAAAAGAACTTGACTGCTCTGTCAGTCTCCTGAACTCTTCTTCGAAAATCCATGTCGCCTCCTGCAACTCATCATTTTTCCATCGCACCAAGTATTCCTTCCTTCGCGAACTGCGTGTACACCCGACTTTGCGTTCCTCTATTACTTCTGCGATTTCCTCTTTGTGTCGATTTGGGATCTGCACTGTCTAGTCGGTGTTCAAAATTTCCACACTCCTGCTACTTGAACCTTCTTCAAACTTCTACAGATCTGAGACATTGAACATTGGTGAAATGCTCAAGTCCTTCGGCAGCTCCAACACATAAGCATTGTCTGAAATCTTCTTTAGAATCTTACATGGTCCAATCTTCTTCAACTTCAACTTGTTATATGTTCCTGTCGGAACTCTCTGCTTCCGCAAATGTTCATAGACTAAGTCTCCCTTGCTGAATGATTGTAGCCTCTTCTTCCCGCCGGCTCCCAACTTGTATGTCGCGTTACTCTTTTTTATGTGCTTTCGCACATCTTCATGCACTTCTTTCATGTGCTCTACGAATGATTCTGCATCTGCGCTTTTCCTAATTTATGTCGGTAACTCGACCAAATCCACCACTCCATGTGGGATTCTCCCACTACTTGGGTCTCTCGACCGTCAAACACCTTAGAAGGTTTCCCAAACTTCTATTCATCACCTCGATCTATCCATCTGTATGCATATGATATGCCGAGCTAAACTGCAATCTCGTGTCCAGTTTCTTCCATAGGGTTCTCCAGAAATGTCCCATAAACTTGGTATCTTTATACGATGTGATACTCTTCGGAAACCCATGCAATAGGACTACCTCCTTGA
Source organism: Larix kaempferi (assembly GCA_027924585.1). NCBI lineage: Eukaryota > Viridiplantae > Streptophyta > Pinopsida > Pinales > Pinaceae > Larix > Larix kaempferi. Next base: position 15,541,525 of record BSBM01001346.1, read on the forward strand.
AGAATAGTACAACAATGCTTGTGGCATCACTTGTCTTCCGAAACGGAATAAAGTGTGCCATCTTCAAAAATATGTCAACTACAACAAAGATTGAGTCACTTCCTTGTTGCGTCTTTGGCAATCCTAGCACAAAATCCATACTCAGGTGATCCCATGGGGTATTCGGTACAGGAAATGGTGTATATAACCCCGTGTTTTGACTTCTCCCCTTTTCCAACTGGAAAACACGACACTGGCGTACCCACTTACCGACATCTATTGTCATTCCTGGGCAATAATACTTCTCTTCGACCAATGCCTTGGTCTTGTCGATGCCAAAATGACCTTCTAACCCACCGATATGCAATTCTTAGATTAGATTCTCTCTTATGGATCCTCTGGGAATACACAACTATTGTACCTTGAATAGGTATCCCTCTTGGATAAAATAATCCAAGTATCGAGTCCTGTCGACACTCCACGGTTCTCGACAAGCCTCCCATGCTTTCGCAAAATCCTCGTCGGTCGCATACTCTGCTTTCATCGACTCTATTCCTGTTGCATGAACTGTCATCATGTTCAGCAATGAAACTCTTCGACTCAGTGCGTCGACAACCTTGTTCGACTTTCCCGACTTATGTCGCAACATGAAAGTATATCCCTACAGGAACTCCACCCATTTCATGTGTCGTTGATTCAACTTCGACTGAGTATTCAAATAACTCAGTGCTTGGTGATCTGTGTATAACACAAATTCCTTGGGAAACAAATAATGCCTCCACTTCTTGAATGCTTGGACAATAGCATAAAATTTTTGGTCATAGACCGAATATTTCCACTTTGCATCATCCTAATTCTCACTGAAGAATGCAATTGCTCGGTCCTCCTGGCTCAACATTTCTCCAATTTCCATCCCACTCCCATCGTAATCGACCTGAAAAACTTTGTCGAAATATGGGAGTGCTAACACTGGGCTCTCAGTGACCTTTTCCTTCAACTTATCGAAAGCTCGCTGGGCAGCTTCCATCCACTTGAACTCCCCTTTTCTCATGCACTCCATCAAAGGTGCACAAATCCAACTGAATCCCCAGATGAACTTCCTGTAAAAAATGGCAAAGTCCATGGAAACTCCTTAGTCCAGTCGCACTTGTCGGTTCTGGCAAATCCAATATTTCCTTCACCTTTTCTGGGTCCATCACCAACCCTTTACCCGAGATTACAAATCCCAAGTACACCAGTTCTTCCTTCATGAAGAAACACTTTTGCAGGTTCACCATCAGCTTCTCTTCCTGCAACTTCTGCAATACTTGTCGAATGTGCCCCAAGTGATCTGTCTTGGTTCGACTAAATATCAGGATGTCATCTAGGTACACTATGACGAACTTACCCAAGAATGGCTTCAGTACCTCATTCATCAACCGCATGAATGTACTGGGTGCATTAGTTAATCCGAATGGCATGACTAACCACTCATATAGCCCTTCTTTCGTCTTGAATGTTGTTTTCCATTCATCTCCTTCTCTAACTTGAATCTGGTGATAACCGCTCTTCAAGTCTATCTTCGTGAAGTACTTCGCTCCACTCAAGCAATCCATCAAGTCATCCATCCTCGGTAATGGAAACCGGTACTTGACCGTGATCTTCTTGATGGCTCTAGAGTCTGTACACATCCTCCATTCTCCACCTTTCTTCGGCTCTAATACTATTGGTACCACGCACGGGCTCATACTTTCTCTGATCAATCCCCTATCCAACAACTCCTGGACCTGTCGATTGAGTTCCTGACCTTCTTTCCGACTCATCCTATGTGGTTCCTTGTTTGGTAGACTCGACCCTGGAATCAAGTCAATCTGATGGGATATGCTTCTCGTTGGTGGCAATCCTGTCGGTGCCTCATCGACTACTATGCTCTAAAACTCGTTAAGCATATTTTTGAATTCGACCGAAATCTTCTCCATTGTCGACCTATCGACACATGGCCCTTCCGGAATGATGGTGAAACATCCCGATTGCTTTTCCTCCTCCAAAAGGAATTCTTTCATTGAACACATCAGCACTCGCTTCTCCCAAAAGTTTCTCTTGCCCTGCTTACAGTCGGCTTGCTCCTCCTGCTTTGGCTTAAGAGTCCTTCACATGTCATTCCTCCACATTGTGACTGTTTTGGATCGACCATCATAGATCATCTTCTGATCATATTTCCATGGTCTCCCTAACAACAGATGGCATATGTCCATTGGGATTACGTCGCACAGTACACTGTCTTCAAGATTCCCGGCCTTGAAGTTAATCATGCACTGTTTGGTCACCTTCACATGGTGTCCTTTCTGCAACCATGAGATCTTGTGTGGGTGTGGATGTTACTGACACTTCAACCCTATTCTGTCGATGACCTCTGTCGACACAAGATTCTCAGTGCTTCCACCATCAACTATGGTCTTGCAACGCCATTCACTGATTCGCACTTTGGTTCAAAAGATAGCCTTTCATTGTGTCGGCTCTTTCTCACCGCGTTGCTCTTCCTGAACCAATGTTCTCCTGACCACCAGGTTTTGAATTTTCTTCTTTACATCCTCACTGTTGTCGGATGCCGACTCTGCTCTCTCATCGACTTGCTCATCTCTTCGACATCTGGGTTTTGACTACTCTGCAGCATGTAGATTCTCTAGGCATTCATATGCCTTGTGTCCATCTCCTCAAAACTTGTAACAGATTATGGCTAATTTGTCAGCTCCTTTTCTGTCGGATGGACCACTTCGACCATACACACCTTGACCACGTGTCTCTCGACCATCGTGTTGGTTTTTCTGTGCTTTTTCTCTTGTCGATGTCCCTTACGCATGTCGGTTGTCTTCGACGGATTCTCTCCTGTATCCGCTACTTTGGCCCTTCGCGGAAACTATCTTCGCACCCCGACCAGTCATCCTACCTCTGGTCGATGTGGATTTCCTCGACAATTTCTCTTCTGCCTTTAGAGCTAGTTGGTAGGCTTAACTGAACACTCTAAATCTTGGCATGATCAAATCGTCTTGTATGGCGTATTTCAAGCCATTTACATATCTTGGGATAGATTCTTCGCCTTCGTCATTCTGTCTCAACCTTATCAACAATCTATAGAACTCTTTTGTGTATTCTTTCACGGTCACCTCTTTTTGTCGAAAGTTTTGCAATTTTCGGAACAAGGAAATCACATAGTCATTTGGCAAGAACTTCCCCTTCAGCTTGGCAACCATCCTGTCCCAAGACTTGATTTTCTCCTTTCCCTTCTTGACTCTGTCAACCTACACATTATCCCACCACAATGAGGCATGACCCTTCAACCTCAAACATGCGGTCTTAACCTGTTTAGGATCCTCAATTTGCTCTATGTCGAAGTATTTCTCCATTTCTATGAACCAGTCGATCAAGTCTTCTGGATCCAGAATTCCTAAGTAGGTACGTACATCTATCTTTTTCTGATCTCTCATATCCGTCAGAAGCTTGATGAGTTTGTCTTCTAGTTCTTCTCCCACTACTTCATGTGCTTCCACCTCTTCGACCTCCTTGTCATTGTGTTCTAACGCATCAGGAATACAACCACGCCTTTGGATTTCTTTGATCGATGTGACTTCATTAGTCAAAGTTCACATTGTTCGGACACACTCTTCGAACATCTCACGATCAACTGTGACTGCTGCGCCACGTGCTCTTCGTCCAACACCTCAAACATTAACGCCTCTGTGAGCCATTTTCAACCTCGACTGAAACTCCCACTCGTCCAATTGCAACTGGACTTCCAAAAGTCATGCACAACTCTACCCAACCTCAGCTGGAGTTGTTCAACGCACTCGCACACTAGATTCACTTCCAATGTTGATACCACTTGACCTATTCAATTTGATATCACTGTCTTCCTCTCATAGGATTCTTCTGCTCTGCTACCACTTGACGCAATGCAAGTTGGTATCACCGCCTTTCTTATCATGGGATTCTCTTCCCGTTCTGATACCACTTGACGCAAGGTCACCCCGACTAGGGTTCTTACTTAACAATTACACACAACACACGTGTTCACATAAACAAGATGTAAACAGGATTCCAGAAGCTAGCTTATATTACTTCTACCGAAAATGGTTACAATATGAAATGAAACGAATGTAAACAACTAACTATTGTCGGCTTTAGCCTATTACAATACATAAGTAACTGTGTGCTATCTCAGTTTTTTGATATTCACCCTCTCCTGGTTTGCTGTGGAACTCTGAGCTATGGTTCGATCTTCTCTGCGCTCTGTAGATGTGTGGCTCTCCTATCCAATCTGCAAATATTCACTTGAGCTCTGTTCTCTCTATCCTCTGTTGACCGAACTACCAAGTCTCCTCTACTGCCAAGAGACCCAACTGATACAAACTCCCTGGCCTTCTACTCTGCTGCTGCGCATCCCGAGGTCTACTCCGACTCCCGAAACACTCTTCCTCTGTTCGTCGATCTCCCTGATCCTACAAACCTGCAACTGTCAGCGCCTCTATTGTGCTGCACAATCTCCACCTTTGATGACATCTGTCACAATCCCAACCACCTGCAATAACTGCTAATAACTTCCATAGCAACCCCCAATGGCTTCCAATTACTCTCCTTGACTTTCTGCGTGTCTTTCTGACACTGCTACAGTAGTCGGTCTTATCACGGCCTCGACCATACTGTCTTTTGTCATCCTTCAACATACCCTGTCGGCTTCCATTCGCACCTTCAGGCTTCGCCAATTCGCCCCTTCCTCCTCGCTTGGATCATGCCCAAACCTGTCAGAGTCGTGATTCGACAACATGTCAATCCTCAACATCTCTGCTACAACACTGACATTTGTTGACCTCTGACATGTTGACTTTCAATCTTTCGCACTTCTGTCGATCGCATATTGACTGCTTCTGCATGACTTATTGACTATGACAACCAATCTGCTCTTTCGCACCAGTGGTCATTGGCACTCCCTCTGGTCGGCCTTCTTCATGTCAATCATCTTCGACTGCTCCGCCTAGCCTCCCCGATGCTTGTGCATCACATTCTAACTAACAAAATAGACTGGTGTTGTAAATCCATGTACGAACCGTGTTGAAACATTCGCAAAAATATCCAAAAATGAAATTATCCACTATATTGGATAACAGATAGTTATCGATGCAATTTTCATTATTGTTGAGTGCAGTGCGCTTGGTATAATAAGGCACACCAATGTAATCATAGTCTTAATACACACCACACCATGATATATTTAAAAGAAAAATCTATTAAATGTCACCACGGTGCTTCGTGAAAATATAAGCACACCAGGGCTTAGATATCTTTCTAGCGCATAGTTATTCCGAGAAAATTTTAAAAAATTATATATACGGTGATTTCATGTTCTTACGCACCGGTGGGCCTGTGCAACACGTGTACTGTAACCCTAAGAATAAAAAATAAAAAATCTCAGGAATTATTTTTCCATAAATTGAAAAAGGAGCGAGAAATTCATTTTCAAAACCTAATTCTATAGAGTGTTTATAAAAATAATTAATAATCACTATTTCATTATTCTGTCAAAAATTTCAAAGGGAGAGGTTTGGAAGAGAGACTTACCATGGAGGAGTTTGGAGCAACCATATTATTCCAAAGATCGAAATTTGTAAGGTATGATGAATCAAAGAAAACCCTGCATAGTAGAAATTTGAAGTATGCAAATTTTTACTATTGATCAAAATGCATGATTTATTTATTTTTCTATTTAAATGTTAAATAAATTCATAAAAAAATGCATAGTTACCTTCAACATTGGAACCTTGGTTTTCTTGATTCTTCCTTTTGTTTTACATAGCTACAAAATTTTACATTAGGATTTAAATCCCTCTATTGTTTCAGAATAATGATTATTCTTTTGAGGGATTTTAGATTTAATGGGTTTGTGCATTTATATACAAATCATTGGGTGCCTTGCGACCTATGCTTGGGTGGAATCTGAAACCCTGTCGGCCCTATAAGTTTTTTTTTTAAAAATATTTTTTTTCAAAATGATTACAATTTTTTTATGCGTTCTAGCTGCTTGAAGGCACCAGTGCATTTATAATTAAAGCGTACTAGTAATGTCAGCTATGTCATTGTTTTCTTTTCATTTTTTAACTTTTAAAAAATGCTTATGCATTTTCCGGTGGAGAGAATTGTAATAAAGCACCAACGTGTTAATGGTAAAAGCGCATCATTTTGATTAACGGTGCTTAAAAATAAATATACCGCATTGATACACGCATATGTCACTATTTTTTTTTCTTGTAAATGATGTGTTCAAGTATGTTGTACTAGTGCGTTCATGTATTAGAAGCACTTGTGCGTGTTTTTTACTGAAATGCACCGAAATGACGGACTACATTTTTTTATTTTGAATATACATAATTTATTTGTATAATATATTTAGTAGCTTCTCTATTGAATGGTCAAGGTTGTTTATTGATATAAAATGTGTGATAACAGTTTAATGAGCAATAATTCTAATCGGGATGATGGGTGCACATGCAAAAATATGAAGAATGGAATCTCTTTGTAATTTATATGTTTGAATTATATGTAAGTTTAACTAATATGTATAGGTTATTGTGTGTCATGTACAACCAAAAAATGAGGAAGCTCAATAAGATTATTTGCAATCTACGTGTAGAAGAGCATAAAACATTGAGGAAAATTTTGCAGAGGGATGAATCAAGTGAATAAAGAATAAATCAATATGAAATATCTCTTGAATTTATAGTAATATCGTATTTAAGAATATTCACTAATATGTTTAAAAAATCTAATTCACATATGTTGAATGTTATACAGGGACTGACAGCAACAAAAGGGAATGCCATCATAAGAAAAAACAAATTATGGACGATTTAAATGATAATGAATTGGTCCTTAGCTCATATGTAGTGGTGTTGTAAGTGAATGAGAGGGAGATTTTTTTTATAAAACTATGAGGGATATAGTGGAAAGAATGTATAGATGTACTTTCCACTTATAGTACATAAATCAATCCAATGAGTCTATGAATTAGGTTATATCTAAACTACGGTGGCATTTCCAGAGTAATGGTCAATGAGACTTGTCATACTTGCAATAGCAAAAACATACAACAACAAAAAATAATCATTCAAAAAGTAATATTCATTAACATGTTTTATAGAATATTGACCTACTACTACAAAAAATTCCTTTATTAATATTAATTCTGCTATATTTATTTTTCATATCAACATAAAAGGGTTTATTGTTATTTTACATTTTCAAGAAGATTTTGAAAATACCAAAGCATGAACAAGGCAATATCAAAATATTCCAGCAGGGATGTCCAAAAACATGTACAAAGAGATGGTCAAGGAAATGGAAATAATTGCATCACATGGGGAGCCATCTCAACGACAAATGTGCTTTAAATGTATGAAATCAATGAATTTTTCTATTATGTACATCTAATTAATTAATTTAACATTAAATATTAATTTTCAATTGTTTTGTTCCAAAAAAGAAAAGAAAATGAAACCCATTCAACACATAAAACAAGACGACAAGGAAAAAAGGGGTTGTCAGCAAAATTTGTGAATAGTTGTGATTTCCTTATAATAGCTTACGATTTCATATTGGTTGTGATATTTATATTTTAATTTTTTTTACACCAACCATAATTGAATGTATTCAAGAAAGGGTTAACATACAAAGAAGAGCCATAAGAAGAATTAGTTGGCATTGGGTTAAGTATGGGTTTTGAATATATGATGGTGTATCAAAAGCTAATTGTTAAATTTGTAAGTATCTATGTTGTTTTCCTTCTCTCATTTTATATGTGATAGAACAACAAAAATCCTTTATATTAAATCTATGATTTCTTATGGGGTATAAAACTTGCAGGAAACCAAGTATGGAGTGGAGCCAACAAAAGAGTTGTTGAGAGAAGGCATGAGACATGGTTTTGAAAGAATTTTTATCATTTAGGACTCAATTATTCTATGGTACATCAATTTTCAATTTACATTCATCTATACTATCTATTTTAATTTTCATTATATTATTTCTACCAATGTAGATACACTCATTACACTTTATTTTTATGTTTGTTGATGGAAGTTGAAGAAGAAGAAAACAATCAAGGCAATCAACAAAACATTAGGCCAAATAACCCAAGTCATACAAGTGGATCAAGCACTGACAATAGTTCCAACGATGAATGATAATCCATATATTTTGGATTTTAATGCAATCCGTTGTATATTTTGAAACAATTGTCTGTGAAAATCAGACATTTTGTATAATGTATTGGGCATAATGTCGCAATTGAAAGACAATGGGTTACCAATAAGTGTAACAATTACATGAATGTTGACATTTTAATTATTGTGGAGTTTATGTTGTCCCATTTTGTATGACAAATGGACTCTTATTGATATATAATAAAATATATTTTTTTATTCTATTTCATTCTCCAATGTCGTCGTAAAATGTTACATATGAAATGTCACATCACTAATTAAATATATGGATGATTATATATTACAATAGATGTGAAAATTTATGATATACCAAATTAATTCGAACATCATATCCAAACGAAATAATTCAAATTCAAATGAATACTACTATAAAATATATTTCAATTTCTAATGAATAATGGAATAAACCAAAATAAAAATAAAATATACATATTATAGTGCAATGTCAGTAGTCACTGCTCACCAAACAGAAAATAATATCTGGTGCTTTCAACAATTCCAATCACACTAGTGCGTTTATGACCATGTAGCATTGATGCATTGTAAATAATGTAGCACCGGTGCAATGAAAAAAACATGGCCTTGGTGAAACATAATACTTGTTGCATGTTCTGATGCTTTTTTTGATGTTACGCCTCTATGTGCTACTATATCTTAACTGCATCATTAAATTTTAAAATATAGTGACAGTCAACATCTAGGTCAACTTTAACAATGCATTTGTGTTCACTTATCGCACTAGTGCTTTGTAATGGTTAGTTTGTACCGGTGTGTTTTAATAGTTGGTAAGCTCTGATGTGTTTTAGGTATACGAACCTAGTGCATTTTGAAAGTAAGTAAGCACCAGTGCTATTGTTGGTAAAATGCACCAATTCATATAATGTTATAAAGCGTCGGTTCTTTTAATAATTTTGGTGTGCACCAGTGCATAAAATGGTTTCAAATTTTTGTGTGCATTGATGGATACATTTCTTTTAAATGCATCGATGCATTTTTTATTTGCTCACATTGGTGCGTTTGAATGAATAAAGCACACCAAAAAAAGCATCTACAATAGACTTCGGCTGCCGAGTTTTTTCAATTATAATACATTTATGTAAAAACACATGCTTTAAGAGATCTATTACTATTTACGAAGGTTGTAGCAAAGGTTTTTTTAAGAATTTTGACCAATATTGTAACACTAAAAACCTCTACTACAAATCCTTTTCCTTATAGTGTATCACAACTAATGATGTATAGAGGGTTTGGCATAAAGACCATGGAGTAGATCACTTGTGCTACAAAATCCCAAGCTTTGCAAAGGGATCAAAAGGTTGATAGATGTGAATAGTTAAGGCATGGGAATTCTGATAAATAAAATAGAGTAAAATAAATGGAATATAACTACATTAAAAATAATACAGAGAAATACTATATGTCAAGTGCATATAAATATGCTTGGGCATATATGAAATGTATAAAGTAAGAGTGGTTTAGTTTTATATGTAGTGAGTATGGCATAATAACCAATGTGGCTGCTAACTTGTGTAACTAGGAATAGTTGAGGAAATGGTTGCAGATGTTGATGGTCCATTTGCTTATGATAGAAAACCTCGTGAAAAGTATAAAGACAAGAGGATGTTTGTCAATAGGTTGATGAAGGGATCATGTGAGATCCCATGAGGCATTAGTTGATTAATTAACATCAAGAATGTTGATGGAAACCATACATGGATAAAATTGGTCATGCCAACATAACATGAGACTTTAAAATTAAAAGAATTGGGTAAAAATTACTTCAAACATGATTTTATATCTTAATTGATATATTTATGATGACATTTGAATGCATGCATGTGATTGATACGCAATGGGGTATGATAAGGGAAAGAATATTTTTGTATGTCAATATTACTAGAATCTTATTAATGCATGCATCAGTTAGTATGTCATGATTGATCCATAATAGTAACAATAATGAATGAGTATTTATATTCATGTTATGAATTTGTGTTCCACGTGACATTGAATTCTATGAGACATATGTGATACAATCATGTACAAGGCTATAATGCACTAGACTTAGGGAATTCTTTAGTGTTATACAAGTATACAATGGTCTCCCTTCTTGTAATATGTTTATTGGACTGAAACACTTTTGCTAATACTGAAGAGCACTAAAGTTTACTCCTAGTGTTTTTTTCTAGATGAAGACAAAGGTTCCCATATGGTCAAAGAAGTAACGGGGAGGTGGTTGGATGGTGTGTTGAGATGTTGGTTGATTAATCCAACTTGTCTTGGTAAAATATGAGTTTGAAATATGGTATTTTCAACTCTTGTAAGGTTTCATTGAGTGAATTTGCATGGATAAACTATGAAGTCATCCAAATGATAGTTCTATATTTATGAATATTAGTACATATGTTTGATGCATTAAGTGGATGCATGGTTGTAAGTAACATTCCTTTGTATAAACGAATGACATGGAAATATTCTTGATGATTGCGGAGAAGTGGAAGAAAATACCTTCCAGTACTCTCGAGGATCTATGGAGCATTGGAAAGAAAGACCTTCCAATACTCATGAGGGAATATGGATTATTGAAAGGAAATACCTTCCAATAATCCTAAGTGAGTATTGAGTAATGAAAAAGGCAGTACAAATTAATAAAAGCAAAAGCAAAAAAATCACCCCACATCATAATTTAATTGGGAGGGATATGGAGATGCCCCACAAGATGAGATAAAATAAACTAATAAACCAATTCTAGAATATGAATCTCATGAAGATTACAATTGTGTAATAGTGAGTATTGTCATCTTTGTTGATTCCATAGATAATGGGATTGCATTAGGTAATGAATATTGTGCTAGTGAATTCATATATTGTAAATCTATTTTATTGAATTTAAGATTTGTGATTAAATTATTTGTGTTATAATTATGATATCAATTGATGGCTTGTTGTAAATGTTACAATGAAAGTATTGTATGCATGGATACTCACACACTACTAAATTTGGGTACAAATTCAAACATTGTTTCCAACATTTTGTTGTTGCAACCATGACAAAATATAGAAAATTAAAGCATCAATATTTTTTCGTCGAAAAAATGTTGAAATATTTTTCATTGAAAAAATGTCAAAATATTTTTTCATTGAAAATGTTGTCGCTATTGTGATGACATGTTACTGCCACATGTCAAGGTCACGTCCATTTTGTATTCTCTCTTTACGTCACAATTCCAACAAGAGAATGTCTTAATTTCGACGTTGTTTTTGACATTTTGTTGTTGCACCAATGATGAAATATAGAAAATCAAAGCACCAGTATTTTTTCGTCGAAAAAATGTCGAAATATTTTTTGTCAAAAATCTTATTGCTTGTGCAATTACATGTTATTGTCACATGTCATGGAGACATCCATTTTTTATTCTCTCTAGCATTCTTGAAGTATCTATGTGGTTCTATCCTACATTGTACATGAGAGAATTTATGGTCAACTTGTCTAAAATTAAGGATTAATTTTGGATATTCATTTTTTCCAAGTCCTTCATTGAGTGGCACCTGAAATAATCCTAGATAACATTTTGACATTTCCATTTAATCATTCAAGCAATCTAACACATATAGAAGTAAATCATATTATAGTTAAAATATAACACACAAACATCTAAAAGAAAGATGAGCTAAGGGCTTATGCTCATGGTACAAAGAAACAATATGGAGAAGCAAAGGTAGTAGGAACAAAATTCAGTTCACAATATTGTTCCATTCATTATTTCATGTGCATGACCCTATTCTCTAGTATTTATTTTTCATTCAAGCAAAGAATATTTTGCATTTTCATACCGCAACATCATAGTAAACATTTCCATAATTAGCTTTCTTCCATATTTTCCTTGACAAGAAGGAAGACTAGGAAATCTAACAAAATAATTCAAATGTATTGCAACAACAGAGTCATAGTCATAATATAGAGGTACAATTATTCATAAATATGAATGAATTTCTTAAAATTCATAGCACTATTAATAGATACCAATGAAAATTTTAAAATTCCAAGCCAATAATGTTAATTTCAATCCCCAAAATTGAATTGTGGCTCAAATCAATTTGAATTTCAATAACAAATGGATATATATTGTCATGGATCTACATGGCTATCCATTTCGTCATTGCTAGAGTCAGATTCACGGTCGCTAATGTCTTTGCCAACTTCATCTTCATGTTCCCCTCCCATTTTTTTTGCCTTTGCATAATTAATACAATATTCTAAACACATCAAATAAGAAAAAAATGATACAAGTACGTCAAGGACTATCTATTAAAACATAATTAAAATACCTTTTCACCCAAAATTTGGTCAAAATTGTAGTGCTTGATCTAATAGAGGGTTTATTTTTCCAAGCACTCATACAACCAAATAAAACTATACATGGGATATGTATCTAAAGATTTAAATTTTAGGTAATGGAAATTAGTTGTCTACCAAGTGAGAAAACACACCCACATGAAGTGAATCGAAAAAAATGTTGGAGCAAATTTCTAATGCAAATTAGGACAAGCATTGATGAATTAGCCTTTCATCGCCTGGTCATAAGCATCTCTATCCTACATAATTAATCCCTCAACCTCCACATTTAAAGGATCCTCTGGATTAGGATCTAATAGAAGTTTAGGAATAAATACTTTGACTACGTTCATGAGATCTGAAATACAAATAAAAGAAACACACTCAAATTTTGAAGTAATTAAGAAAAGTTACAAGGTTATATTTTATTCCCTTTTTTCCTTCCTATAGATCAGAGTCAAAGTCTTATTAAGAACGTTTAGACAAATATAGACAGACATAAAGTGACAAGAAAAGGAATCCCAATTAGTAAAATAACTCGAATGGAACAATTAGAGTGAATTGGCACAACTAGTTTTGCAGTCTAGTTAAAAATTTTAGGTTTTTGTTATAGTCTGCAAAATTTTATGTTTTCTTAGATATTTTTTTTATTTTTTAGCATAAAGTACAGATATCCATTCCATGTATCTCATATAGCATCACAAAAGTATCATACCCAAGTGTAACACTTTCTATTGTGCCGTTAGATTATATAGTTAGTGTTCCACAAGCTTCATAGATTGCATGTACTACAAACATGCATCCCCTGCATGCCCCACATATTGAGGAAAGAGGAATGGGGTGGGTATATCCTCTAAATTAGGATATTGATCAATAATTCCATGGGAGTGTCCCTTAGTTTTGGCATGGCAGGGATCAATCTGAGGAAAAATTAACTATCTTGAGGTTCTTCTAATAGTGAAACAAGAGAAGCCAAATTGGAGAAACAAAAAGTGGGAGTGAAATAAGAAGAGAGATTGGTGGAAACATATGCCCAGATAAAATCCTTGCATAATTTGAAAGATCCCATTTTGAAAGTCCCAATAGAACCCCTTGTTCAATATGTGACCCCAAATAAAATCTGAAGACCAAACTTGAACCAACACAATTGAAACTTTTGACTAAATTAAAATGAATTAGCTATGAGAAATACAAAAATAAAAATATTTCAATCATTAGGAATGGGTACTTACGCCTCATCAAAAATGAGATGATAGATCTTATTCAAAAAAGAAAATGGTGATGTGTATGAATAACTAGCTAGTACTTCCACATGAATCTTCCACACTCCACCTTTCTAAAGACCTATGATCAGTACAAACAATGAATCATGTTTAGCATCCCAACAATTAAATACTCATTAGAAAATTAAATAGTAAACAATACTTTAAAGTTATAGTATTGTAGAAGAAGAGCTCAGACCACAACATCATTTCATACATGTATAATAACTATAGTTAATAATGTAGAAGTTAAAAACCCAGTATCAAATATAATATTGGACAATTAAAGAATCTTTCAAATTTGGAAATTACTGCTTCTCATTTGGTAATATTCAAATGTATTAAATTTACCACGAGTTTAAGTCAAGAATCAAAGAATCAACAATAGGTGAATTCATGGATAAATTGTCAAAAGTGAGACAAGCAAGTCTACCAGCATTAAGAGCCAATGGATGGACCCATACAATCAAGAATTGATAGACAGAGGGTCATTCATAGGAAAGACATCAGCCACAAACGTACAATTACAAAATGGGTAAAAAGATCCAAATTTAAAACTAAAAGACTCCCCATCTAAAATTATAGTACAAGTCTTCATATCTTATGATATAGTAGAAAAATCAGCAAAAATAGAGGTTGAATATAGGACTACATTGAAGTCATTCTGAGAGTTAAAAAAAATAACATAGGACATGAATCCAAGTGAAAATATGAAAAAGAAGTTGAAAGGTAACTTGTGCAACAAGGGTTTTTAGGAAAAATAGCTTACTTTAGGTCAGAGAAATGAGGACAAATTAATAGAAGGTAAAACCAAATAGAGTATGTGTCCAAGTTTTCCAAGTTGTAAGGATGTCTATACCATGTTACAAAAAATGGGAAATAGAATATGAAATAGGAAAGGAACAAGAAATGGGGATAGATAGTTCTAGTCTATGTTCCAGAAAGAGTGAATGAGCTAGAGGGTTTCAGGGTATAAAAAACATGGACCCACATCCTGCCGTGTCCCAACTTCTATTATACATATAAAATTGATTATTAATGTAAAAATACAGTGCCAAGATGGGAATTAGAACATGAATGGAATGAGAAATGGGCCTTCTAGGCAAATTTATGGTAGCATAGGTTTAGGAAACTTGATCCTACCACCCTTCCAAATTATAGTATGCATATAAAAGGACCAATAATCTACTAACTTAATGTCAATTTGTAAATGGAAATGGGAACAATAATAAAACTAGAATGTCATGTGCCCAAAATTTTGCTATGGACCACTCCATTGGACTAAAGGGATGCATTGGCCTAAGTCACTTGGTAAAGTCATGAAGAATTATCAAGGTGGTGGTGTGGGTCAAATATTTGTATAATTCGATGTCCAAATTGTGAAATGATGCAACATTAGGAAAAATTGGATGAGGGTGCATAAGGTGGTGGAGTTGGGCCCCACATGAGTTACAAATGCCCCAAATTCAAATTTTAAGGTGTAAAAATACATTATCAAGGCAGAATTTCTAATTTGTAACTCCCTGATCCAAAGATAACAAAGGGAACGTGCACTTGAGGAGGATTAACTCCCAAGTAATCTCATGAGTTGGTTCCAGGCTAAAAATAACAAGTGAGGGCGCATTTGTGGATAAGTAAATACCAATGGTGATTTATGACATTATGAAGGCATATATGACACCTTATGACACCATATGACATGGTGCAGGTCCTATTTTTAGATGAGGAGGGTTCTAGAGGTGAAGGTGGGCCCACATCAAGGTGTAACTTCCTCCAATTGATTATTTATAACTAATTTGAATTTCCAAGTGAGATAAAGTACCATTGGGTCAGATAACATTAGGAAAGGATGTAAATGTGTTTTAAGGACCCATTCTCTCATGAAAATAAAATTTATTAATATTTTATTAAATATGTTCTAAGAGAATTCTAGAAGGAAGTGGAAGGGCCCAATGAAGTCTATAAGAAGGATGTTGGTCTATTGGGAGGGATATTTTGGGATATTTTTATTTTTAATAGGATATATATTATGGATTTTCAAGATTGGGATATGTTCCCCTTTTAATTGTGAACTAGTTTTCGGTGGTGAAATATTCCACCCTAGCTAGTAGAGAGGAGGAGAACATCCAAGTCTCTTCACGGTGCTTCATGGAAATTGATTGAGGGGAGAAAATACTTTCATATTTATCCACATATATTTATTTCATGTTTTTGTGTTCATATACAGTAGTGGGGTCGAATTCTTGATAGTGTGTTCAAGTTCCATTTAGTAGAAGTGTGAAGTTGTGGAGTTTCAAACAATAGTGTTTGCATTGGTTTCTGCTAAAGGAGGGTGCACATGTGGTCATCCATATATATTGGGGGATGTTATAAAGGTTTTATATAATCCATATTTTATGGAGGTAACATTGTAGGAGGAATATATGAGAGTTGGGGTCGTAATCTTCCTGATAGAGAGTGCAACAGTGAAGGAAAAACACTCATCTAGAGCAGTAAATCTTCCTCTTTTCTCTGTGGTTCTGTTGTAGACATTCCTTCTCTCTTTGTAGCATATATTCTTCTATATTTTTAGTTTCTATAGAATCCATTAATTTATTATATATAAATTCCCCATTATTAATGAAAATCATAGTGTTATTCCTCATATATTGTCCACTATTCAATCCCTGGTCAAACTATGTGTAGATTTGTGAATGTATGGTTGTGTAAAATTAATGAGTGGGTCTGATTCATTCATACGAGTCTCTGATATCTGTTAGTAAGATAATTGGAATGTTTATAAGTTCTTTGGAATCTTTTGTGTCCATTTGGAAGCTTTATTATTGTGGGTGTTCTAAATATTGCACCAAGGTTTTGGTGGTCGAAAGTTACTTTTTGGTTTGACCATTTTTGAGTGATTTTGGGTTCTGAAACCTATTCAATTTTGGTCGTAGTTTTGTTTCCAGTAGGAAACACTTTTTATTTCACTCACCTGAAATATGATCATTTTACCAGTGGGTCAATCTATATAATTATGCTAACACACCCTCAGTTATAAATGTCTATGTAAAGTGTTCAAGGCTTCCATAAAGTAATCTAGAGTTTGTTAGTTTTTAGATTGGGTGTGTTTGGGAGTTTCGGGGTCGAGTTGAATCTATTTGGGAAAGAATTGAGTCTATTACGAGGTGTTTGGAAATATTTGGAAACCTAGTGTTCGATGTGGTCAAATTTGAACTAGTGCTCATAGTTTCAAATCCTGTGATTCTTTGGGGTTAAATTGGGGTTAATAGATCTTATTTTGGATCAGAAATATTACAGTGGCATATAATATATGATTGGCCATATTATAGTGTTTTTAAATTATATTTTATGGGTTGCACATGTTACTTCAAATCCAAATTTATATACATAAGCCATTGTTGGGATAAAATTAAAATTCAGCCATAATTTTCATTGAAGATTTGGAGTTAACATTCCTATTTTTTAATTGGGGATATCATAGTGGTATCAGAGCATGTTCCTTGACAGATGTGGGAACTAAAGAAAATTTGAATAAGGTTTTCAAACATGGATGTACCTAGTGATGACATGTTGGAACTGGATGCATGGGATTTTGAGGAGAGATTATCATGGGAAGAGTCATTTTCTGAGGATGGTCTCAATTCATTGATGGAAGACAATGAAAGAGTTGGATCAATAGATGGAGTTCTACATGATCCACATGAGTGGGATGATTTCTTATATGACAGCATATATAGTGTTGATAGTGAAGAGAAAGTTTCTTCAATGGCTAGACTTGTATAGGACAGAATGTTACCTAATGTCCATCCTACCTTGGCCATAGAAGAGGAGAAAATTGAATGGGAAGGTTAAAGAAGAACCATGAGAGTTTAATAAAGAAACCAGACAAGTTACAATAGGATAAAGAGCATAATTTGTAGCAGTGTCAAGCCTTGCTACCAGAATGCTCTACATTAAAACTTGTGGAGAATATGTTTGGTTTCTTTAGGAAAGGAGAATCCAAAGTTTACTATCATAAGATTGGTTTAGAGGGAAGTAAATCCACTATATTTTTTCATCCTTCAAATGGAAATGAGGAGAGATACATTCCATTGAAGGAGGAACTATGTTGTTCAATTTTTCCAAATAGTGAGACACCTAGTCCTACAGGTGGTGAGCTATAAGGAGAATCACTCCATGAGGAGTGCAAGTCACTTCATGATGGTTGCAAAATGGAAGAAACATGTGTAGGAGATAAATATGAAGAATAATAAACCGAGTTTTTTATGGACAATCCATCGGTGCAGACACCAACCTATCTTCCTAGTCCGAATGGTTCGGATCTAGAACAAAACAAAACAAGAATGAAAACCTTTCCCTAGATCTATCAAATTACTTGAATACAAAGAGTCCAGTCCATACATTATTTACGAAGGTTTTCCTCGTGGCTTGAATCTTTTGTAATCCTTCTTTTTGATGAAGAGATTCCCTACAAAAGACTCAAAAGGACAAAGACAAGAGACTACAAGATAACATGATACATCTAAGCACTTGACCAAGGAGAACTACTATAAATGAAATTACACATCATTTATGGGAAAGGAAGACATTGATGTATTAATGAAAATAGAGGAAAGAATTACAACCAATGAATCCTTGGTTTTGAATATCCTTTCCAATGGAACCTTTCCTCGATTTTCCAATCATGGAAGAATGGATTCCTGGCTTAATTTCTCCATCATTTGGATGCCCCCATTTCAACCCCCCTATCCCATGAAGAGGAGATTCATTTATAGGACAAAAGAGATGAGGAGGAGAGGAGAGGATTAGGGAGAAGGAGGAGGTTATATCCTACTAAGATGGGAGGCGAGTAAGATCCACCCTATATGGAAGGGATAATCCTCCACGAGGGTCTCCTTCGAGATACTTCTCTAAACTTCTATGTTTCTGCTCCGTACAGGCATCGACACACCCCGGACACTAGCAACATGCGCCAACAACGCGGTCTATAGTGTAGCAAGGTGCATCTATCAGGAAAGGCGCGCTCTGCTATAAAGCAAGGTGCATCATCCTCTCTAAACATGGTTTTTACAGGGAAAAAACCTCATGAATCATATTCCAAGGATTTTGGTCAAGTACTTCAAGTATTTAGGCAAGGATAAAGTGTACATGGTTCATAATCATGATGAGTACAAAATTTCCGTGTAACACTAGCCCAAAACTAGTGATGGTGAAGAAGAACAAAAATCAACCTTCCATTCCCCATCATAGCTTCACTATGAAGTTGATGTTAAACACACAAAGGATGGAAACATAACACCAAGGTATGATCACAATTCTGATTTTTGTAGCAGTCATAATTATTTGCATTGTCATCAGATAACAACCATTTCATGCGGGGATAATGATATTGTAGAACCTTCTAATTTTGAATTGAATGTTAAATATGAATTATGTGTTGTGGATTTATGCCACAAGCATTCTGATTTTTTATATAAGCCATTAGAAGTGTATTTTGGGGAGGATGACAATGGAAACAAATAAAAAAATTCAGTGGAGAATTTTCCCCATGAGCCCCATCATTTGACAGGACAACTAAAGGTAAGCAAAGAAAATATTATGGAAACCTTGAAGATAATTATGATGATACACAAACATTAGTGGCATATTGATGTTGGGAAGCTTCAATAAATATGTTAGCTTGGGGGGAAAACATTCCATTGTAGATCTACTAGCAATTAGAGAAGGAGTGGTGGAAATGAAAGCTAACTATTTACACTTGCTTTTCGATAGAGATCATCTTCTCATGATTGCAGAGATGTACCATGGTGCACTACTAGAAGAAGAAGAAGAAGAAGAAGTCAATAGGATCACTCATGACCTTGAGATCACCCATGATTCCTTGAAGAGTACTTGAAGGGAACTTTAAGAATCAAAGATACAGGTTGGGAATTTTTGTAGCGAGATGGAAAGAATACACTCATCCCCCTACAATTCAGAAAACCAATTGTACATGGATGATTTCACACATGATTTGATGGAGGAGCCTCATGAGAGAGTTGAGCATGAGGAGATTTAAAATTTGTAGTTGCTTGAGGATAAATTTTACATGGAGGATGTTTGTCAGGAACTTGTTTTGCACCAGGAAGAACATAGGATGCCTCTATGGGAAAAATACATAGTCATGGAGGAGGCATATGAGAAAATTATTGATATATCATCCTATAAAGGAGGATATGCATAAATAGATTTTGCATATGAGCCTTGCAAGGGGTTGAGGCTAGCTTATTTTCCATCATCCTGGACATCTATGATAGCAATAACACATGGGGATGTAGTTGGAATATGTGGTTTGACAAAGGGACATTTTGTGATGATTCCATATGAGGAGCAAGGTACACACATATTTGCTTCTTTGTTTGATTGTGATTCTCTATCCATACCCTTGGGTTTGACAAACACATCAATCCTTTTTCATACTTGTGAGAAATAGAGGCATCTACTGACACTATCTTATGCCTTCATCAGACATACACATGAGACTTCCACTTGAGTTAGTTGGGTGGAACAAGTGATGGTGATGTGATCCATAGGACCAAAGTGCAGATTGCATAAGAGGATGTTCATGCCCTATTGGAGAGGCTCATAGAGCTTCAAATTAGCATTGGGAGTGATGAATTTACAATTTGGTTGTGGGATCCTTGTATTACTTGGTTCAGGTGTCTTAGACACTCTACATTTATCAGGTTCATTTGGGACACTGCGATCATTTTGGGACTTAGTTGTTTTGACTATGTTGTTGGAAAGATAGTTGGGGAGATGGAGTTATCACTACATGGTATTATGATTATTAGAGTATGGTGGTTCCTTTCTATGATTATTTGGGGGAGCTTAGAGATACCGTTGCAAAGCAGTTTTCAGCAGCAGACCTGGAGTGGTCAGGAGGCTTCCTATGAATGTACCTTACAGTACCATGCATTGAGCAGCATATACTACACCTCCTTTCCATTGATTTCGAACCATGACAAAAAATTTCATCCTTAATGTGGTTCAAATTGTAGGATGTAGATTTGATGACTTGGTCCACTTGAAATTGCAGCCTTATGAACAATCATCACTAAGGAAGGAGGCAGAAAAAAGAAAAAAATCAATGAGCATAAGTTGGGGAAGAAGAAGAAGCATTACCACTCCTAGGTTTAAATTGCTTGAGGATAACCAATCTTGGGCGGGGATATTGTCATGTCCCCAAATTTTTTATATGGACCACTCCATTGGACTAGGGGAATGCATTGACCTCATTCACTTGATAAAGTCATGAAAAATTATCAAGGTGATGATGTGGTTCAAATACTTGTATAGTCTGAAGTCCAAATTGTGAAATGATGCAACATTATGTAAATTTGGACAAGGAGGGCGCATAATGAGGTGGATTTGGGCCCCACATGAGTTGTAACTCCCCCAAATTTGAATTCTAAGGTGGAAGAAGACATCATGAATGCATAAGTTCAAATTTGTAACTCCCCAGGCCAAAGATAGCAAAGGGAAGGTGCACTTGAGGAGGAGTAACTCCCAAGGAATCTCATGAGTTGGTTCCAGGCTAAAAATAACAATGAGGGTGCATTTGTGGATAATAAACTCCCAATGGTGATTTATGACATTATGATAGCATATATGACACCATATGACATGTTGCAGGTCCTATTTTTAGCCAAGGAGGTTGCTAGAGGTGAAGGTGTGCCCACATGAAGGTGTAACTTCCCCAAAAATTGACTATGCAGATCTAATTAGAATTCCAAGTGAGAGAGAGTATTATTGGGTCAAATAACAATTGGAATGTATGTAAATGTGTTCTAAGGACCCATTCTCTCATGAAAATAACATTTATTAATATTTTATTAAATATGTTATGAGAGAATTCTAGAAGGAAGGGGAAGGGCCCAATGAAGTCTATAAGAAGGATGTAGGTCTATTGAGAGGGATATTTTGATTTTGAATAGTATATTTCTTGTGGATTTTCAATCTTGGAAGATGTTCCCCTTTCAATTGTGAACTATTTTTTGGTGGTGAAAGATTCTACCCTAGGTAGTAGAGATGAGGAGATCATCCAAATATCTTCACGGTGCTTCATGGAAATTGATTGAGGAGAAATCACTTTCATATTTCTCTACAGATATTTATTTCAAGTGTTTTTGTTCACATATAGTAGTGGGGTTGAATTATTAATGGTGTGTTCAAATTCCAGTCAGTAGAAGTGTGAAGTTGTGGAGTTTTAGGACAACAGTGTTTGCATTGGATTCTACTAAAGGAGGGTGCACCTGTGGTCATACAGATCTATTGGGGCTATTCTAAAGCTTGTATATCATCCATATTTGATGGAGGGTGCATTGTAGGAGGAATATCTGGGATTTGGGATCGAAATCTTGCTGATAGAGGGCGCAATAGTGAAAAACTCGGTAATATTCTCCATATTGGGGCACAAATAAAACATCATCCAAGACTATTTTTCATCTTTACTAAAGAGGCAAACCATTACAGAATCAATAAGGAATTTGTAAAGAGGAAACTGAATGGAATTATTCAAAACATATATACATTTGAACTCCATCGAATTCACCTATTTGCACATTGCTGATTGATTTTTAGGTATTAAAACAAGTGTGCTTATGTTGAATTTGTGTTTACCTAATGTAGGAAATTCAATATACTGCTAATAGTTATGCCAAATTCTAACACAAAATTAAAAGCATAAAAGAATAAAACAAAAATAGATAACTATCAGTGTTTTTGAATACCGAAAAAAATTCAAACAATAAACAAAACTTCCTGCAAGGCACATCTCTCACCCTCAATTTACTTCTCTAAAATGTAAAGAGTTTTTCAAATGTCATTTTGCAACATAGGGATTGGGAGGTAACAAAAGTACCTAGATATTCAATCCCATCTGGTATAGGTTCCATTCCTGGATTCATAGGAACGTCTGCAACATCACAAACTAATTGAAAACTATTAGAAATAAAGAAAACAATTGATATGGTAAATATAACTTTGTTTCCACAACCCTTCTTACACAATTCTGTAAATAAAGATGAGTAGGGAATAAGATTCACGGTATATTTTAATGGGCATGACCACTAGTTATAAATAGACGATAAATATCATTGATTAAGAGAGATCAGAACTGGTATTTTAGAGAAAATATATAGTCATGCATTAAAGATTGTCTAGCTAGCACATCTCCTATTTAAGGATAAGCATATTGCTCCTTAAATTTTGTATAATGATTTTACATGTTTTGTGTTATTATGAACTCAAATTCATTTTGTTAATTTCATCGACAAAGTTTACCTAGAGGTTGGTTGTTTATAGGTAATGGGAAAATACAAATTCAGAAGTACCAATGGGATGTTACTTTCCTAAGCTTCCTAGAGTTTGAATTAAATTGCGATAAACGTATTCAAGGGTGAAAACTATATGAGTTGTTTAGATCAATATTTTTCTTTTTCTAATTTGTTTAACAAAACTCAAGTATGCGATCATGTTTTAAGGGTCAAAATTGGATGGGATAGGACAAGAGTTACTATGATATCATGCCTTCAATCTCTGGAGGACAAATACAATCCGAAAATCTCACCCCAATAAAGAACTACAAGTTTAACAATAATACCAACAAGTTATATCTTCGTACAAATTCCCTGATAATGCAAATGGAAACATTGTCTGTCAAGCATGGCTAAGGATGCATACCCCTCACACAGCCTTTGTAGACCTCATGGTGAACCTAGGGCCTATGAACCAGAACCCCAAATATGTGTAAATCGTAGTTACCTCCACTTCAACCTCATGGAAAAAGAAATGAAAATTCTATATAGGTTTCTTGGAGGTGTCGAAAATCATGACCTTAGTTTTGCTAAGGTTTACTATCCTTTACTTAAGATCACAAAAATTGGAAAGAGCATCTCCTTGCCTTTGAAGGCAAGGAGGCCAAAAGGATCGTTTCATCTACAAATAGGAGTATGGAAATCAAGATGTGGTCTAGGATGAAACCATCATATATATACATTGATTTTTCCCTTTGATATATATTAACCTAATCAATATATAAAATAATTTCCCAAAGACTTCAAATTAAACTATTGAACCATAGAAATCCTAAAACCCCACATAAATGAGCTTTGATCTAACCTCGATGGGCCGATAGTTATCGATGCTAAAAGTATGGCTAAATTCTCGATAAGGGTTTGAAAATATGAGAACGCACTTGGATTTCATAGAATCGGCCTTGTATAAGGCAACATCTGCAAAAACCATGCCAAGACATAAGTTAGAAATACACTCTAATTGTAAAATTTGTAATAAGTAAATTTTAACACAAAATGGGGAAAAGACTTATTACTCACGTTAAAGTAAAAAATTATAAAGGTAATTCAAATCCTTGTAAATTTGAGTGACTACAGTGTTAGGAATAAACTAGTTAATACCACCTTGGAAAATATGTTCTATTTACAAAGTAATATCACTTAGCTATTCTTGCTAGGTTGTAAGGTTATGTAATGATAAGTTTTTTTTTGTAACTAGGGGAATAGGAAACTGGGAAGGGGTTGGTACTCGCGTGACACGGGGTCCAGGGATCCAATCCCGTCCGCTACCACTATACCCCTAGGTGCACCCACACATCCCGCAAGCATGGGGCACAGGTAAGCCGGGGTGATTTGAACTCGTGACCCCCATTTACAACATTTCCTTCATATCAAGCGAATCGTTGGTTGAGCTACACCCCTGTGGGCATGCGTAATGATAAGTTAAACATAGACATATATAATGATTATTTACATGGTATTCATTTGTTAGAACTAATTATATTTAAACCATAAGTTATGTGCATATGTATAACAATGTTGTGTGGAATATTGGTTAATGAGATTTGTATTAGGGTTAGGATTGTCATGTTGTGGAATATTAATTAATAAGATTCAAATTAAGGCTAAGATTGTATTTTTTTCACAATTCAAGTAAATAAAATAAATGATTTGATTAGGTCCTAAAACCTAGATAAACCACGTTGAGATATAAATTAAGACCAATATCCTCTTTCTTCATTTCTCTTTGATAATTATGTTAAATCATATTACAATTCCATTCACTACGAAAAGAGAGGTATAGAAACGCCCCCTTGTGTAGTAGTGTAATGAAACTATTTGTAATGTTTAAAGTTGAGTCTCAATGAAAGCTTTCTCATTTTTTTAACAAAGTATTGAAATTAATGATTTATTTTGGTCTTTATCCACACCATGGAGTGTCATTGGATTATATGTCTCATGATGTATACCTTCCTTACCTTTTTCACACATTGACCAAAATTAGTGGACTAGAAACCTAGCTGCTACTACTACTATAACATGTTTTCTTTAGCAATTTTCCATGGATGATCTGATTGATCTTTCAGTAGATCTCATATTTTCCAAGGTCAAATGAGCATGAATACTCATGTAAGTGAACACAAAGTATATCCATGATAATAAAATTTTACTTATGTGATTGATGCCTAGAAGATTTAACATGTGTTGGAGAATCTAAATCAAATTACAACATATAAGTCACATTTGGATGTATGAACCCCAAAAGAAATTTAGGGGCAATTAAAAAATAATATAAGTAAATTGACATTCCTTATGAAGAGGGTCAAGGGATTTCTTCTTTTGATGACTCCTTAGAATTTTGTTCTTTTTCTCTTTGACAAGTTCACATTAGAATCCCAATGTATTACAATGCAATTCAATGATGTATTCGACCTGGCAAAAGGACCCTATAAAGGAAAAACAATTGAGTCCCTGCCTTCCATAAATACATAGAATTTGATTAACAATTTTTTTAGTGAAAAGCTTATCAGTGATCTCAATTTACAAAGCTAAGGTATTCAAAACCTCATCCATTTGAGGATTTGAAGAAAAGGGTTTCGGAGAATGAAACAAGTTAACCTAAGGAAACAAGTTATCATCCATAGGGAATAACACTGATTGTGATCGAAATGCACCCTTTTTTGGAGTTACCCATTTAAGAATTAATCTTATGGCTATTAGATAATTAATTGGGTTTGTTGTTTTTCCCCTTTTCCCTTAGAGGCATTAACCTTTGGATGATGTTGAGTCATGATTTTGTCATTAATTTTCCATCCCTTTTCCTCATCTAGTACTCTATTTTGTATACATTTACCTACATAAACAAGTCTTTTGATGAATAAGCTAAAGCATTGATATTTAGTATTTTTTTGGTTATACACTTTACATTTTGAAATTTTGAATGTATACTCTTTAAGCTTTTAAAAGGAACCAAAATAAAAATATACAAAAACATATATTATTATTATTATGTCTTTCCAAAATGTTCCATATGTTTGACTTCTCTCCGTTTGGTGGGTAAGGTTTGATTGAATGAAAGTAGGTATTTTGCCAAAATGTTCCATATAGTTTGGCTTCCCTGCGTTTGGTGAGTAAGATTTGATGGAATGAAAGCATCAATAGCAAAGTGAAAATAAATACATATATGATCATTACTATTCTGCTTTATAAACAAAATTTTATTGTTGTAACTCTCATTGTTGAGTATTTCACTAACTCATAATCGAAATTCAAATCAACCCAACAAGGAAACTCTATACTCCACTGAGGACAAATGTAGCGGCCTCGTAAATGTAAAGAGACACACCATATTCCGTGTAAATGCAAATAATCAACCTATGTTCCTCATAGTTAGGATACAGGTGACCGTCATGAACACATTCTTTAAACTTTGCCATTAGATCATTTCTCACTATTATACTACAGACTTTCTTAAAGTATGGAAAGTTGTTGATCCGTCATTTTAAAACTATAATTTTTGAGAAAGATCACAGTAACAAATTTTATTGTAAATCTATAACTTTTAGAAAAAGATTCCAGTCCAAATTTTATTGTAAATTGGAATTATATTTTTT
Organism: Larix kaempferi; assembly: GCA_027924585.1. NCBI lineage: Eukaryota > Viridiplantae > Streptophyta > Pinopsida > Pinales > Pinaceae > Larix > Larix kaempferi. Next base: position 15,568,300 of record BSBM01001346.1, read on the forward strand.
TCCAATTAAAAAAGATTATAATCCAAATTTTATTGTAAATTGAAACCATTGACTATAAATAAACTTACACTTAGTTATCAACAAATTTTCTTTCTATATCTTAGATAAAAAATAATATTTAGGAAGGTTTGTTCAAAAATCTTACAGTATTATATTTTCGTGTATGATTTACAAAAGTAAGGTATAAAAACTCATAATCTGTGCCGATATTCTAAAACCATATGCGTTCGCTAATGTGGTCATTCTACGAGAAACAATCATAAATTAATAGCGTGGTAGGTGGTTTTCGTGCATAAAATTAATTAAATCACGTCTAAATTGGTAATCTTTTTTGTTCTTAGTATAGTAGCATAATTCTGCCGTATTGATAGTTTATTTATAGAAATTCGGAATAATTGGAATTAGTTTAATATTAGTAAATTTTTAAAAACAATTAAAAAAAATCAAACTTTAATTATTTGAACATTATAAAACAAAAATATAATTCAATTTAATACTATCCTATTAAAATAATTATTAATAACTACATGCCCTCTCACACTAACACTATTCTAAATTTTTGAGATTTTATTTTTTTGTTTTTAAATAAATGATTGATTTTATTATATAAATATTTATGTACATTTATAATGTATTTGTAAATATTTGATGAAAAATATTATATGCAAGCATTCTACTTACTTATTTTATTAATACTAAATTTTTTCATTAAGTTTTTCTCTGAATCTTATGATATTATAATTATGCTACTATAGTTTTTAGTCATTATTTTATTTTAGTTTCAAATCATGGCTTGCACAGGCCAAGATATTCTCAAACACAGACTAATTAGAACAGGATTAGTGACTTGCTCGAATATCCATTGTGACTGTAATAGTTAGTAGATTTGGTCGCAATGCATGTGCTAGAATGATAGGAGAATGAGAATGTGCGAAAACCTAATTGATCCTGGAAAACAACACCACTATTCCAAAAGGAACAAACAGGATAGGTTACCTGTTTCTCTGTTTTCAACATTCAACATGGTTATACTCTTTTTTTTTCAACATATTTTAGTTTCTTGTTGTATTTGATGGGTAGAGCAGCATTCACTTGAAACGTTCAATATTAAACTTCAACACAATGCAATCCAAAAACTTAATTACAAATGATAGTTTACTTACAAATAGGTGTGAACGAGTATTCTTGCACTGGCATTACGTCGTGCAATAAAGCAAGTTTACATTAGGTCTAAAATCAGTTTCGAGGCGGTTCCAGTCTGCCCGTCGTGATGCTTAGACGCCATGCACTACGTAAGCCTAATTCACTTGGAGATTCCTCCAAAACTTCTTAGGGCAAGGGATTTCGAATTGGGGCTGAAGTGCTATTGCTTCTATTGATCCAGTCGTATGCTAGTCTGCATTAGATTATTACGCCTGGCTCGGGTTCGACCCATCTCAAATGTTTAGTTTCTTTTGAATAACACGCAAAGGTGGGTGGTAAGTTCAGCAAAAAAAAACTAGTGTTGGATCTGTTCTCTATTGGTACGCCAATTCAAACCGGAACGAGTGAACTTTGAAGATTCAAGCACATATGCTAGTAAATCTCATTTTACTTGCACCTGCTAGAGCTTCTAGTTGAGAGAGTTTTCACATTACTGAATGATAAAACATTATTTATCGTCCTCACTACCCAGGTCGACTAGTTTACCAACCTTACCCACCCAATAGCTAAAGCAGTTGAAGTGCTTTTTGCCAAGCATTTTGATTGATTTCTTAGCATATGTAGCAGTTCCATTTCAAGATGAGAGGTTATAGGGATTGTTGTTACACTTTCGAGTATTCTGGTATGGATGAATAATACTTGCACACTCAACTAGTTTACCAACCCAATAGCTAAAGCGCACTCAACTATTTTACCAACCCAATAGCTAAAGCGCACTCAACTATTTTACCAACCCAATAGCAGTCGAAGTGCTTGTTACCGACTAGTTCTTATTCTATATATTGCAGTTCTTGTTACCGACTAGTTCTTATTATATATATATATTACAAGATATATATATGAAAATATGTGTAATTAAATAATAAAAAGTGTAGTTGTAAGTTTTCTACAAAGTATTCGACTCGTTTATACAATGTAATTTTTAATTGTTTATTTTCGTGCATGAAAACAAACGTGTCATGTGTTTGTCAATATGGACTTTGGTATCATTTTTTTTTGACCCGCAAACTGTATTGCTGTTTCATGTTTCAGTTTGAGTGCCTCCATCAAACCCTAACCCAAAATTCCATTACTCTCTCATTTATTCTGCGTTTTGCATTTCTGAAAGCTGTTTTTGTTGGCACACACTTCTTAAATCCGTGGCAATTTGAAGCTCGGTTTTTTTTAAATCCGTGGCGATTTGAACCATGGATTTTTTGGATTTAGGTAAAATGCTTTTAAATTTTTTTAAAATTTGATTCGACGGATCCGACCTTGTTTTGACATTATTTTTGCACAACTATTCTACAGGTGAAGATAGATCTTGGAAAATTGTTGCATGCAGAGCTATCTACATGGAATGGATATAATTGAGAAGAAGCAACTGGTATGTATGTACATGCAAGTCTACTGATTATTATATATTTGATATTTCTGGTTGAACACAATTGGCTTTTGAAAAAGAGCTTTGCATGCGAGCCATAATTTTAATTTTGATTGGGAATTTAAAAATATAACTTGAATCACAACCATTTGTGAAAACAACTAGCTTTTACAAACCTGTGCAGAATATGACACTAAAATCAGCCAGAATATTGTCTTAGCTTACAAGCCGAATGAAGGGCCTGGATGTTCAGTTTTGTATATTTGAATATTTCTGGTTGAGCATAGTGGCCTTATGAAAGATACCTTTAAATGACAGGTATAATACTAACTTTTGAATGAATTTAAAAATATGACCGATCTATGATATGCATTTGTGAAAGCAACACTATTTTGCAAAGCCTCTGCAAAAAAGAAAACTAATTCTGCAATCATGTAATGCTAGCATCTATATAAGTCAGCGATTGTGCTAGTTATTGCATTAGCCTACATGCCGAACGAAGGGCATCGATGCTTACTCTTTTGGTTTTTAAAAAAATTGAGCTTCTTACCCCTCCTGAACTTCTTCAAACTTGAAATTGTATTTTGAACAATAAAATAGTTGTTTTCTCAAAATCGGCCATATACAGACAAGTCTGTGGTTACAGTAACATGATTTTACTGGCTCAATGCAGCCCGATGGGACTATTTGTCATACAAAAATATTAAAAAAAAGTCCGTTTTCGCAGGTACTATTATAGTTGGTGGGTGGTACGTCTTCGGTTCGACTCTCGACCCTAAGTTTCTCGGCCTTGACAATTGGTGCTGTGGTTTGTTGTTTTCCTGTGACTCTCGATCCTCAGTTTTTCTCCGGCCTTGACAATTGGTGCTGTCGTTTGTTATTTTGTTGTGACTCACGATCCTAAGTTTCTCTCCGGCCTTGGAAATTGGTACTGTGGTTTGTTATTTTGGACAAAATGCCATCGACAATGGCCAGGAAATTGTTAAAGTCAAAGCCTTAGCAAAATCACCTTCTAACTAGATAATGGACTTAGGATGTCTCAGTTGCGCTGGGGTCTTGCCTAGAACGCAACAGGATGGCCCTAGATTAATCTCACGACATTGATTATAGTGTATTAAAATTGAAGCACACAGTGTTTTCTTTTCCTCATTAGCTCTGGCCGGCTACAAATACACTTCTCAATGTCTGCGAGTGTTTGTGTCCATAAAAGAATCAACATGTAATCTCCTGTGCAGACTTGTTAATATCAGCTATCACTAAGATATTGAGTTAACAATCCTCCTCATTGTTATAACAATCAGTAGTATAGATCCATCTTAAACTAATTGTGAAATGGGAAGATTTAGGCACACACAAAATACACACAAAACATAACTTGTATTGCACATATTAAACAGAGATACATCACACTTAAATAAGTGTTGTGAGATCCAACTTATTCCACACTTGGAGGGAGAGGTTGAGAGAATCTCTCAACAACCTCCAGCTAACCCAATCCAATCCCTAAACTCTAGTAGTGGCATTAAATAGGCATTACCTCCAACACCCCCCGTTAATGCCTACATTACAAAACTTCACAAATTACATAATAGAAAAGGTTACAACACTTTAACTTTCGTTTGTCTGGCCTTCATCAGCTCCTACACCCACTCTGATGCCTCTGACTGTGCTCTTTCTCTTCCTCTTCTTCGAGCTTACCATTCAACTCATTTAAAGCATAAATGCTTTAGACCATCATTCTTGCACTTGCACAATAGACAATATTGACAAACTCGGCTCACCGGGGCTTCCATGAGAAAAGCTGTCAAGTAATGAATCATCCTATGGACATACCTCCATCTGTCAGATATTTCGCTTTCGGCTATCTGTCAGTTTGTAGAAAGGCAGTCTAGTTACAGAATGTCTTCAAAAGTCACTTATACAAGGTGACTTCCATCATAAGAACGGTTGTTCTTGAAACCGGGGCTGACAGCTTATATCAAGATACAAGAGTTCCTACTTTATTTTACATATACAGGTAAATAGACTCACACTAATAAAACTAGTAATTACTCTGCTGCCATTACAACACACATTTTCACAACACTCATAAACAAATATATATATCAAATAGAAAGGCAGTAGGAAAGGCAGGCATATCCTCTACGGTGGCTTCCTAGTGGCAATCAATGACAGTTATGATTCCATTTTCCACATAACAGCGTCTACTAAACTGAACTCACAGCCATCAAATGAAGTGCAGCAAGCAACGATGGCATTAATGGATCTTCAGATCTGCGAATTCCTCCTCAAATTTCGACCTCCTCTTGATAGCCTCACAGTATTCTTTGCAGCGATATTCTCCACGGAGATCTGGATCTGCAATCCCTTTCACACTACGTTCTTCCTTTTGGCAGCGACAACAGTGATCGCCATAACCGTTATAATTTCTTGACAACTGAAACGATGATAGGCAGTGAAACTTCCTGGAGACTATGATTTATCCACGCAAACAAAAAGGTTGATTCAAGCGCATATCAGAACTCCTCCACATGCTCTTCTTCATATCAGCAACATCTTCAACGATCTCCATAGCGGGTTCAACGGCGTAGACTACAGTTTGAGTAGCATCCAGGATGGATTCTTAGCAGGACAAATTAGGATTCGGCGGATTTATTTCATGCCCTGTATTTCCTTCAAGCAAGTGTTCTTCCCTCAACGTTATGCAACCTCGGTGTAGCTTCTTTACCCAAGCTCTGATACCAAATTGTGAAATGGAAAGACATAGGCATACACAGAATACACACAAAACATAACTTATATTGCACATATTAAACAGAGATACATCACACATAAATAAGTGTTGTGAGATCCAACTTATTCCACTCTTGGAGGGAGAGGTTGAGAGAATCTCTCAACAACCTCCAGCTAACCCAATCAAATCCCTAAACTCTAGTAGTGGCATTAAATAGGCATTATCTCTAACAAAACCGGTATCTATCAAGCACTTCACTTTAAACTGAGATTTATTAAACACCAAGATCTATCAAGAACTCCATTTTAAACTAGAATCCATCAAACAATGAAGCACTCAGAAAGATCAAATTTGTATTAACAATCTAACAATCTCACAAAATTTATTAGTTTATTAAAATTGAAGCACTGAATGTTTTCTTTACCTCTTTATCTCTCACCGGCTACAAATACACTACTCAATATATGCCAGTGTTTGTGTCCCTGAAAGGATCAACCTGAGATCCCCTCCCTTTGTTGTGTAGGCTTGCCAATACCAGCAACCATTAAGACATTTTTACTTTTCAGGAGTTCAACAATCCTCGTTATTGTTATAACAACAACCAACATAGATCCATCTTAAACTGGGATCTATCAAGCACCAAGATCTATAAGTTCTCCATCTTAAACTGGGATATCTATCAAGCACAAATTTCTTTAGGTGTGTGTATTTCTTTTACCTTAAATTTTTTACACCTCAAGAAATTGGATCCCTTGTGCTTGATAGATTTGGGTTTGAGATGGATTTATGCTAGTTTGTATTTTTATTTTATTTTATGAGTGGACATGAATTTTTTTTATTACACCGATAGTTATTTAGATCTTTACACTGATAGGTGTTTATATCTTAGAATTTGGGGTGGATTACCATCTATGCTTTTCCTAGATTGAAGGAGGATGGGACAATGATTTTATGGTAGTTGTTCAAAATTCAAAATAAATAATGATATAAAAAATAAATGGTATCTATACATGGATAAATTTTAGTTCATGCATTAATAACACGTAGTGACAAACAACTCATTTAACTAAAGAAGCTAATAGGTAGTTGAGGCCTAGACAACAAGTGATTACAACTAAGTATGGAGAACAACTACTTGTAACCTAGTGGTGTTCACCGGCCACAAGTGGTTGTGCTAGTTACTTTTTTATTACTTTTTTCTTAATAATGTTAACATCTCCCATACTAGAGAACCTAGCTACTCTCAATGTAATAACCAACTTGCAAACAAATGCGAGCAAGCCTATAAACTTGTTCTCTCTCTCCACAATTAGCAAACTAATGATTCTTTACATTTTAAACATGTGATGGATTTTTACTTTTAGATCCTTGTTTTCAAGTCCTGACTTGTTATATATTCTCTCCTTTTAAAATCTCCTTTTAAAATAGATGTGATGACTTTATACTTTTAAATCCTTGTTTTCAAGTCTTGTTTTGCTATATTTGAGGAAAGTTTCCATGACACCCTTGGAACTTACACTGATTACCACTATAGGCTTCACTTTGTTCCTTCATCAACTCTTTCTCTAACCCCACTAGTCACCTCCCCGACATTATGCATATATTACCATAACTTCGCGGCATACATGTTTTTTTTTTGTAAGTAAGAGAGTAAAATCCTTCTATTCAAACAGGAAAATTATACATAGTGTTGCAAAAATGATGCCATCCCTTCCCAGAAAGGTCAAGATGCAGCCAACCCCCCAAAAGAAACGAGGGAACCGTTGAAGATTCCCGTGTGCTGGAAGAGATCCACAAGCGATGCACAGGAAAAACAACATGACACAAGATTAAGACCGAGAGAGAGGATCAGTTTATTGAGTGAACCGAGGAGACTCCTTTTTTCCCTTTTTCTTATGAACATCAATCCAACTCACGGAGCTAGGAGGTGCAACAGTATTCTCCACCAAGGCCAACTGATTTGGGGGTATTCCATCCCTGCTAGTTGGAGCGACTTTGTGTGCTTCCTTATCACTGTCTGAATGAACCGATTCATGAGGACGTTTCTGAGCTCCTGAGAGCGGAGCTATGGCCATGATCATATCATTTGGCTCACCATGTACAGGGGGAGATTTCCCCGGCTAAGATGTGGGGTCTGAAGTCGGAATTACTGATGCTTCTAGACAATGAACTGAGACCGAGAGCTTGTGAATTAAATCCTTTGTTGGTCGTTGCTCCTCTGACAAGGGATGTAAATGAATTGTTGATGGCAGAGGGTCAGAAGCTTCTTTCTGTTGTCGTTTGTCGTCCGCAGATGAAGTCGCACGACTTCTGCAAGGTTTGGGGTCTTGCCACCCATTGGCTTTATTCCGTGGCCCAAAGGACGAGGGAGGGGCTGAGGATACAGCACAAGAGGCCTAGAGGTGCCCTGATTGTTGACATGAGCGGCACTTGAAGGCAGTATTCTCATATTGATCAACTGCAAGTAAGGATCATCCTCAGTCCAATCGAAAAAGATCTTATCCAGTAGCCCTTGGCTAAGGTCGATTTCAACACAAATGCGGGAATAAGTGAAAAATCCCTTCGAAGTACAATATGTATCAATCTTGATAAACCTTCCCAATGTATTTCCAATGGAGGTTAAAAAATCTCGAGTATAAAATTGCAAAGGTAAATTAGGGAGTCTTACCGAAATTGGAGTATTCATGGTATTCATAGTGAGAGGGTTGAAAGTGGGGAGCCATTCCTGCATAGAAAGACCAGATCTGCCCCAGAACCAGGGCTCTTTCTCTAATGCTTGTTAGCAGTCCTCGTTATTGGCAAAGTTGACAATGAAGAACCCTTTGGAACATAGGAACAACTCAAGATCTGGTGCCCATGTCTTACTGATCCATTCTCTTAGTGCCGAAGCATAAGGCCATAGTCCCCTGAAGCGGCAAATGAGGGCCCTTTTCTCATAGAGAGTAGTATAGGCATAGACATGAGGATCTTCTATCTCTGTCATTGGAGGTTTTGTGGACTGCTCCATAATCAAAGCAGATCTTTCGAGCACCTTTGCTCCAGGAACTTCCACCTTGGATCCTGATGAAGCAGCAAGCCCTATTTTCATAGCATGTTTATAAGAGTTGGGGGATTTGAAGAAGGAGCCCCTCCCCACAGCCGAGAGACTATCGAAATGGTTTCATTCGTCATTGTCCCGTAGCTCTGAAGCAAAGCTCCATCCTCAAGTTGTCGTCCCTCAAATAAAATCCTTTGAAAGCCGAGCGGAATCCCTGTTGCTTGATGTATCTTTATTTTCAGCATGTGAACACAATCCTGGGAATGAGCCTGCATGCAAATAGAAGCGCCCTCAAGGGTCCTCACGAAAAGAGGGAAGCCTGCAGTGCCCTCTGACTCTGCCATAGCCAAAAGAGAATCCCTCCGCTCCTAAGACTGTGAATGCCCGCAACGAGGCGTGGGTGGGAGACCGGCTGAATAAAAGCACTCCTCTTTCAGTGGTGGGCCAAGGGGAAGAGCAACCGAGAAGCAGCGAAGATCTGGATCATAGAGGAAAGGGAGCCACCGGGTTCGGTTGCAGGTAATGGCGGTAGCGAGAGAATGCCTTCGTAGGGTTTCCATCTTTCCTTCATTGATGACTCTAATGTTATTGAGTCTTGATATCCCCCAAGATTTCCTTCGCGGCATACATGTTAACTAGATACCAAATGTATTTTTTTAATACATAACATGTTTTGCAATATATTTGTTTAATACATAATATATTATGCAATATATAAAGCTTTTTTAACTATATGCATATATAATTTCGCGGCATACAAGTTAACTATGCCAAATGTATTTTTTATTTAATTTTTTTATGTTTCTTTGATTTGGTTTGCATATTTATTCAAGTGTAATTTGAGGCAAGAAGGGCGGTATCCTAAAGATCTATTTGTAGTTTTCGCTTCCTATGGATACAAATGCTCTCATGTTCAACGCCAATCTATGGTGTCTGATAGTTAGTAATGCTCAAACTTCAATCTTCTTTTGCATAAAATTTACATGCATAGTTAGTCCAAACTTTGATGCCTCAAGTGGTCATTTTCATGATAAAAAAATTTCCATACACTTTCAAAAAATTTAACCCAAACATGAAATTTTTTTAAATAGTCAACAACACCCAAACTCCATGTTTCAAGAGTAATGAGACATGCTTCATCCACCAATTATCCCAAACTTTGTTCTGTGCTCACTTATTGCAATAGTCATTTCTATAATCAAATAATTAAAGAAATCTCTTCCCAAAAAAAAATTCATATTATGTAATATTCTATAAATTATGTGTAATTTAGAATTAATAAATAAAATATATCAAAACATTATTTTGGGAATTTTGATAGTTTAAGTTATTAATACATGACTTATGTTTCATAATTAATTAAAATGACAAATCTCACAATCTCACAAAATTTATTAGTTTATTAAAATTGAAGCACTGAATGTTTTCTTTACCTTTTTATCTCTCACCGGCTACAAATACACTACTCAATCTCTGCCAGTGTTTGTGTCCCTGAAAGGATCAACCTGAGATCCCCTCCCTTTGTTGTGTAGGCTTGCCAATACCAGCAACCACTAAGACATTTTTACTTTTCAGGAGTTCAACAATCCTCGTTATTGTTATAACAACAACCAACATAGATCCATCTTAAACTGGGATCTATCAAGCACCAAGATCTATAAGTACTCCATCTTAAACTAGGATATCTATCAAGCACAAATTTCTTTAGGTGTATTTCTTTTACCTTAAATTTTTTACACCTCAAGAAATTGGATCCCTTGTGCTTGATAGATTTGGGTTTAAGATGGATTTATGCTAGTTTTTATTTTTTTTATTTTATGAGTGGACATGAATTTTTTTTATTACACTGATAGTTATTTAGATCTTTACACTAATAGGTGTTTATATCTTAGAATTTGGGGTGGATTACCATCTATGCTTTTCCTAGATTGAAGGAGGATGGGACAATGATTTTATGGTAGTTGTTCAAAATTCAAAATAAATAATGATATAAAAAATAAATGGTATCTATACATGGATAAATTTTAGGTCATGCATTAATAACACGTAGTGACAAACAACTCATTTAACTAAAGAAGCTAATAGGTAGTTGAGGCCTAGACAACAAGTGATTACAACTAAGTATGGAGAACAACTACTTGTAACCTAGTGGTGTTCACCGGCCACAAGTTAAGTGGTTGTGCTAGTTACTTTTTTATTACTTTTTTCTTAATAATGTTAACATCTCCCATACTAGACTATAGAGAACCTAGCTACTCTCAATGTAATAACCAACTTGCAAACAAATGCGAGCAAGCCTATAAACCTGTTCTCTCTCTCCACAATTAGCAAACTAATGATTCTCTACATTTTAAATATGTGATGGCTTTTTACTTTTAGATCCTTGTTTTCAAGTCCTGACTTGTTATATATTCTCTCCTTTTAAAATCTCCTTTTAAAATAGATGTGATGACTTTCTACTTTTAAATCCTTGTTCTCAAGTCTCGTTTTGCTATATTTGAGGAAAGTTTCCATGACACCCTTGGAACTTAGGCTGATTACCACTATAGGCTTCACTTTGTTCCTTCATCAGCTCTTTCTCTAACCCCACTAGTCACCTCCCCGACATTATGCATCTATTACCATAACTTCGCGACATACATGTTTTTTTTTTGTAAGTAAGAGAGTAAAATCCTTCTATTCAAACAGGAAAATTATACATAGTGTTGCAAAAATGATGCCATCCTTGCCCGTAAAGGTCAAGACGCGGCCAACCCCCCAAAAGAAATGGGGGAACCATTGAAGATTCCCTTGTGCTGCAAGAGATCCACAAGCGATGCACAGGAAAAACAACATGACACAAGATTAAGACCAAGAGAGAGGATTAGTTTATTGAGTGAACCGAGGAGGCTCCTTTTTTCCCTTTTTCTCACAAACATCAATCCAACTCGAGGAGCTTGGAGGTGCAGGAATCTTCACCCTAATCTTGTTCTTGCAGGTGATCTTAACTTCACCCGCTGTGCCGGTGACATTTGGGGCACTCATGCTCAGCTGGATGATATGGATGATTACTTTAGTGAGATGTTGGATTCATTTGATCTTATTGATGTTCTTCCCAGTGTTCCTAGTCCTACTTGGACAAATGGAAGGGGAGGGTCGGCAGGGATTCACAAAATATTGGATAAATTTCTAATCAAATCGGGACTTATCAGCAATTTGGATAGATACAGATCCTGGGTGGGTGACAATAAGTTCTCTGATCACTGGCCAGTTTTCTTTCAGATTGATCCTGGTTCTAGTAAAGCTCATTATCCTTTTAAGTTTAATTCCTCTTGGCTGAGTAATGAGGAGTTCTTCTGTGTTATTAAGGACTTCTGGGTAAACTATCACATTGTGGAAGAGTTGAATCCGATCGACGATATTGTTCAGAAACTGCACAAGCTTAAAGGCATATGTTCAAAGTGGATCCATAATAAAAAGAAGGTTGATGTAGCTGAACTTAGGGCTATGGAGGTACAGTTATAGGAATTACATTGGAGAAACTTCAATGGTGGGATACTGGATGAGGAGTTTGACATTATCAAAAATATTGAATGTAAGAAAGAGGAGCTACTTGTTCGGGAAACTAAAGAATGGAGACTTAAGAGCCATGCCATTTGGATTAGCCATGGGGATGGCAACTCCAGATTTTTCCATACCTATGGTTCGCATAGAATGAATATGAATGCTGTGTGGGAAATGACTGATGATATGGGGAATTTGGTCTCTGGCCAAGACGCACTCCATACTGCAGCTATGGATTATTTTGGCAATTTATATGCTGACCCGGGTCAGGCTGATTTACTCCAACAAATTAATGTTGCCAGATTGTATCCTACATTTGTTACAGAACAAGATGCCAATTTATTAGAGAAATTTGTTACTCTTGATGAAATTGAAGCTGCACTCAAAATTTTTTCCAAGGAGAAGAGCTCAGGCCCAAATGGCTGGTCTGTCGAGCTGTTTCTGCACTTCTTTGATATTATGGGCTCCGATATCTCGAAGATGGTGGAATTTTCACGTACTCAGGGGTACATTCCTGGTGGGATAAATTCCACTTTCCTTACACTCATCCCTAAGCAGGGGAAGCCTTCAAACTTTGGAGACTTTCATCTGATTGCCTTATGCAACTTGTTATACAAGATAATTACAAAAATAATTTCTTGTCGGCTGAAACCTATCTTATCTGCTCACATATCAGCTGAACAATTTGGTTTTTTACATGAGCATCAAATTCTTGATGCAGTTGGTATAACTCAGGAATTCATTCACACAGTTAAGTTGAAGAAACTTAAGGCCGTGTTTCTTAATCTGGATCTTGAAAAAGCATTTGATAGAGTTGATTGGTCTTTTCTAAGGTTGGTACTCATACAGATCGGTATCCATCCTTTGGTTATACGTTGGATTATGGCTTGCATCTCATCTGCCTGTATTTATGTTCTCATCAATGGAGCACCCTCTGGTTTTTTCAGTATGAGCAGGGGAATCAGCCAGGGATGTCCTCTTTCCCCATTACTCTTCTTATTAACCATTGAAGGCCTGAGTCGGTTGATTATTGTTGCAAAAGTGGAAGGTAGTATCACTGGTATCAATATTACCCGGGAATTGGCCCTTACACATATGTTATTTGTTGATGATGTGCTAATTGTTGGGTTGGACTCGGATCTAGAATGGAAAGGTTACATGGATTTAATTTCTAGATTTTGTAAGGCCTCTGGTATGAAGGTGAGCATTATAAAATCCTGTGTTTATCACTTTAGACTTACTGAACAGAGAATTGAGTCATTAAAAACTTTTGTTCCATATAACTTTCTTCAGCTGGAGGATGGTTTTTCGTATTCGGGCTTCTTGCTCAAGCCGAATGATTATAAGTGTAAAGACTGAATGTGGTTATTGAGGAAAGTTGAGAAGAAAATCACACATTAGACTTACAAGATGCTGTCTATTGGGGGACGTTTGATTTTGGTTAAGGTTGTTCTCACTAGGATTCCAGTCTACTGGATCTCTCTGCATCCAATCCTAGTATCTATTCTCTCCAGATTAAGAAGATTATACTTTAACTTTTTATGGTTGGGTGGATCTGAGATTCAAAACTTGGTTCTGACCAGTTGGGAAGCAATTGCTCGGTCGACCTGTTATGGTGGATGGGGTATCCGCAACTTGACTTATTTTAGCATTGCACTGAGAATGAAAAGCTGCTAGAGAGCATTGTTTGGAAACACTCTTTAGGTCAAGCGAGATCAAGGTTAAATATTTGAAAGGGGATATTACCAGCTGGTTGAGGCATCCTCAGAAGAAAACTAATTGTGCATCCATTATTTGGGTCGTCTTCTTGAAGGTTTACAATTGGTTGTCAATGGATTTGGTGTGGAAGGTAGGTGATGGACAACAAATCCTAGTCGGAATTGATCCAATTTTTGGATTGGATGAGGGGTACAGGTTGTCGGATGAGATTTTGTTCACACTTCATCGGTCTGATTTCAAGACACTTAATAAAATCAGAAATAATACATCTCTGAACCATGGCTATTGGCTAAATGCTCGTGAGTTGGGTTTTGATGGAGACTATGCTGTCACTTGGAGGCTCTATATTAAGAAGTTAAATCATATTGGATGTAGGCTGTCGACAAACTTGGATCAGATTATTTGGAAACAGAATAACAAAAATGGCAGTGTCACGGTGAGCTTGGCATATCATTCTATCATTAGTACTCAATGCATCTTCTCGGTCGGCAGGTGGTACAAAGTCCTTTGGAATTGGAAAATCCCACTGAAAGTTAAATGTTTTATGTGGAGGGCCATGAGAGGTGAATTACCAACTCGGGACAACCTGATCAAACGAGGTTGGGTAGGTCCCAATATTTGCCACCTTTGTTTGAACAACTCTGAAACTGTAAATCATAGTTTCGTTGAGTGTATCTTCGTCAAAGAACTTTGGTTGTTACTTCAGCATCACTACAATTTGAATGCACAGTAGGGCGATGATACCTTTGCACATAACACTCTTGAATGGAACAGATCTGCTGAGGATTTTCCATATCTGTCGGCAGTAACTTCATGGGCAATCTGGATGACCCATAATTAGTGCATTTTTTGGGAGCGTCATCCATGTTTAGACCGGAGTCTCCATAGTTAGGATGATTTTGGAGCAATGTTCAGCTTCCAATCATGTGAGAACTAAAACTATTTCACCTTTCTGTTGTCCCCAACTAAATGCTGTCATTTTCTTTGATGGTGCAGCGTTTAAGGGGAATTGTGCTTCTAGTGGTGTCATCTATATCAACACGGACCATTACTTTACCCTGAAATTGAATTGTGGTCGTGGTACAAATATGAAAGCTGAGATTCTTGGACTCTGGTGTGTCCTAACGATTGCACATTGTCTCGAGTTATCAGATGTCACGATCTTTTGACTCTAGAGTGACTATCAAATGGGCCAAGGGTGAATTCCAACTAAACAATTTGACACTTTTTCATTGGTGCAATAGGATAAAGGAATTAGTGCAACAATTTGAACACATTACTCTTGAGCACATCTACCAACAATTCAACACCAAGGTGGATATACTCTCCAAGGAAGCATATGATGGGGATGAAGGTGTTATCTGCTGGGAGGAATTTGACGAGTCTTTGTTGATAGAATCTGGGACAATATAGATCTATGATATTTGATCAGTATGTTTTATTTTTGGCTTTAAGCTGGAAGTATGTGCACTTTCTTTCCAGTTTATTTTGTGTTGAAGGTTGGCTGAGATTTTGTCAATTGTTGGCAATATGTTTTTTGTTGAATTTGTACAAACTACACCTGTTGGATAGCAAGATAAGTCGTTATGGACTTATGATCATTTATACTATTTGATTCTCTACGAATAACAATAATATGGTTTTTTTCTTTAAAAAAAAAAAAAAAACCGTTCTACTCTCTAGTATTGAACTCTTGTGATCTAATTATCATGAATATCTTATGATATAAGACACTAATTTATCAAATATTATAGTTTTGAATTAGTTTCAATATGATATAATTAATTTGTACTAGTGGAAATTTGTAATTTAAGATATGAAAACTTAACCAATTATTTTTGTTACGTAGTTCTCATAAATATCTTATAATATAATATGATATAATTAACTAGTAGAATTGGCATTTTCATTACCATTTCTTTTCATCCAAATTTGAATTTGAATTTTTATCTTTTTGACACAATAAATTTTGAATTCAGTTCTTATTTTTCATTATCATTTCATTGTGTAGTATTGTGACTAAGAGACTATTTTGTTAGCAGAGAAATAAACAGTATCACTAAGTGGTCATTAAAATGGCAAAAGATATTGGATCCCAAATTGAAATAGTTGGCACGTGGATGAATATATTGGATTATTTATGGTTAAGTTGATAATATAACAATAAGCAAGATATTAGTTTTGTGATAATTGCAAATTAACCAATAATTTGGTAAATTGAAAACATTTTACTTGACAATTAATTAATTAATGCAACTTTTGTGTGATTTATATGATATAATTTACAACATGAAATAGTTGGCACTTGGATAATTAAATTTGGATAAATAATTATTTTACTTCATAACCAATGAATGAATGTAGTTTTTGCCTATTTGTAGGATTGATGTATTATACTTTAGAACATGTAATAGTTGGCACTTCTACCATTAAATTTGGGTAAATAACTATTTTACTTCATAATTAATTAATTAATTAATTTTTTGCTTATTTGTAGTATTTATGTGTTAGCATTTACAACATGATTTCAAATTGGAATAGTTGGTGGTTAGATATTAGTTTTGGGTGAATATTAGATATTAATTAATTAATTAATTAATACAACTTTGGCCTATTTGTAAGATATCCAAATTGGAATAATTGGTGTTTCAATGATTATAACCTAAAATATATTAGATTAAATGTATTTTTAAGGTGATAATATAACAATGAGCTAAATATTAGTTTTGTAATAATAGTATATTAATAAATCAGCATAGATTCATCTTAATGCTCTATCAAGAACCTATATTAGGGATCAAATACCTTGAGGTACAAACCTCTTTTTAGAGTCCCAAACTTCCTGAAGAGATTTGATCCCTATCGCCCCTTGATAGAGCCATATTTAAGATGGATCTATGCTGGTTTTTGACATTTCCATCTCAAGAAATATGAACATAGAAAACCTTCATTTCTAATATGGATTATTATTTTTATAGTAAAGCATATCATAACTCTACATTATGCAATAGTTGAGCGACACATATGAAATTACAGAGTGTATGATGCATGGAGAGAATACCTAAAAGATGAAATAAATGAAGAGTGCAAGCTCCTTGACAACAAAGATCATTATGTAAAGAGTTAGTGATCTAAAATGTTTTATCTTCCATGCTTTCATTTAATGTATATATAAAATGAATGTAAATAAATAAATAAACAATTTTTCTTGACATGTAACTTACCTCCAAAGGTAATTGAGAGGCCATTGATTCCCAAGGTTTTGATGATTTTTACAATTATCATAATTTTTCATAGACTAGTAGTTTTGCTCATGGTATTCTAGAATTATCATAAATTAGTAACTTTGTTCATGGTATTCTAGACATTCGCATATGATGTAGACAATTGCAATGTATATGATATTATTTTGTTTTACATTTTCTTTTTGTCGACAAAATGAATGTGAGATTGCAATATTTTATCTTTAAAGTTTTCCTTTAATACACTATCTAGAAATTTATATGTTTTGTTTATTTATTGAATTAATTTATGTTTTTATATTTTATCTCTATCTATGTTTACTTGACATAGGACTGTATTTAGCATTTTTATTGTATGTGTTTAAAATTAATTTCATAAAACATAAGTAATGGTAGTTATGTTGTAAGTCATAGGTTCTTTTTCATTTTCAATGTTAAAAGGTCTAATTGGGCTCTCTCTTAAGTAGAAGTGCGTGGTTGATGAAGGGTATTCACTTATGTGAATAATATCTAAAAGCTCATAATTATTATTGTAATGATGATGAGATGACCAACATTTCAAATATTTCCTTTTCAATTTCTATTTATATATTTATTGTATTTTTGAAATACATATCTTAATGAGCTTAACATGTCACTTTCCAAAATTGATTCTAGGTGGAGAGAATAACAATCCTCCTCTCAATCGCCCCAACTAGACCTAATTGACATTTCTTCTATTATTTATAGTTTAAGGATTTAGCATGGTATTCCATGAGCATTTTGGATTAATTTAAGTATGTGCACTTCACTTTGCATCTAACTTGCAATAGGATAATTTGTACAATACATTCTTCAATTAGTGGCTAGATTTGGTGATGATTTCCTTTCTTATTCCTACTATGATACAAGCAGCGCATATATAGGGAGACTATGTAACAGTGCATCCATTGGGTTTTGGAGTCTTATTGATACTAATCTACCGTACATCAAACCTTCTCAGAAACATGAGCTTATTTATATATAAACTTACTCTAACTAACTTGTTGTCCTCATCAAGTGAAATGAAACTTCCAATGTAACCAAATAGTCTTATGTCAATAAATTGAAACTTGCTCCCAATTTTAATTAAGAGCGTGGAAGCAAGACTTAGGAAACGTGAATGGAAATAAAAATCAATCAAATATCTTGTTTCCTCATCAATAAAGAAATGAAATTTGAATTCTCCAACAATCTCCATATAGGTGGCTATTGGGTCTTGCAAGTACATAGTTACTTGCTCATAGAAACATTGATTCATTGCAACTCCAGAAATATTGCTAACATAAATTTTATCCTCTATCCATTGATGCTTAATATCCCTAATAACTAACATTTGTTCCTATAAATTCCTTGTTTTTTCAAAGTAGGATGTCCTGGATGAAGAAATTCTTCTCTCTAACAACCCTGTGTTCAAAATTGATGCCTCTACAATCCTTAAACTAGCTAAATGAACAAAAATTTCCTCCAAAGAAGTTTGAAGGGTCATAGAAAGAGTGTGTTTATTAAATTCAAAAATTTCATTGTTTAAAGGAAGAGTATGTTCAAGCTACTCAACAGTAAACTCTTCTCTAGTATTACTTATGAAACTATTGCTTTCAACTTAAACTAGAGAAATGTCAGAAATGTTTGAAAAATAATAATATTTATATTTAGAAACTTCATAACTTCTACGATTTGGATAATAAACATGTTTAGAAATGATTCCATCATCAGAATCTCTCATAAAATATAATTAGACTGTTGAAAAACAGAATTTATTCCCTTACCATATGATAGTTCACCTTCATCAGAAACATCAAATACTAAATCTTTCCAACTTGAAGTAACAATCTTTTATAAATAACCAGACATATCATGAGGATTATTATAGGAAAAGGTTGAATGTACATGTGGAAAAATATGTTCCAAATTATCAAACCTAGTCTAAAAACTAACTCTATCAATCTAAAAGTCGTTTTCATCAAAATGTGCATCAAATTTATCCAATTCTGAATTTCTAGAAAAATCTGAACATGAAGCTGAAGAAGGGTATACATGAAGCTGAAGAAGGGTATATTGGAGAGGTAACACATGGTACTGAATAAACTGATTCCATATCATTTTCATAAGTATCAAAAACAGGTTGAAAATTGAAACTTCCTAAATTATGAAATTCAGGAACTTTATGCTCATGAAAATCATGAACAAATAATGAATTGCATACAACTTGACTTATATTTAAATCTTAAACACTCAAAATATAATCTCTTTCAATATCATATGAAAACTTTGAAACTTGAGTGGAAGTTTCTTCAACTTTTGAAATCTCTATTCTAATCTGAGAGCAGTAGTTATCCCTAACTTTGTCACTGTCCATAATTTGATCATAAAAACTCCCTCTGTTATTATTTTCCTGCAATGAAAAATTTTGACAAGAATTTGGAGTCATAAAATTATGAAGATCATTCTGAACAAATAAAGTTTGTTGATTTTGTGTATTAACAACAAGGCATTTGGGGATAGAAACTTCTTCCTCTGAAATATGGTATTTTTTAAGGTTTCTAATATTACACTTAAGTAAAGTATTATAGGCGATTATTTTGGATTGGAAAAAACATAAATATAGATAGGTAGGCGAATATTAAATACAAAACCTACAATTTACTATTGAAACGTGTAAATTTTGGCAAATATTATGATAAAAAACATATTTTATGTAAATATAGGCAATATTAGAGACTAAAAATGACCAAATAGCGATTTTTTTAAAGGCCCAAAAAATAGCCAATTGGTGAAATTTCACCCCTAAAAACTACCCTTCTCTAAAACAAAATGATCATAATATTTTGAAAAATAATTCTCATAATCAACTTTATTTCCATAATTAGAAAAACTTTCTACTGTGTATAAGAATCATTTTGTTGATCAACACCCTTTGGAGAAGGAAACGGTGTGAACTGAAATTCAACATCATCTCTCTCATTGCCTTCCCAAGACTCTGATTCATAACTGTTATTTACAGGTTTGTTGCAAATAGGTTTCATATGTGTTAATTCAGAAAATTGTACATTCAAATCAACTCATGATAATCATTAGCATAACCAGCCTCAAGAAAATTCATAATAAGACCATCCTTACACATAACTAGAAACATTTTCTAATGTACATGAAAAGGACCTTGTTGATATAAGTTTTTTACATCTTTAACAACAGAAAAATATGATTGGGTATTTTTAACATTTGGAGAAGAGGACAAATCTAAAGACAATATATCAACATCTTGAAACAAATAAAAGTCTAAATCGGATTGTTGTTGTTGATAATCTTCATCCTCTTCATCTATGTCCAAATTTTCATCTAAAAGTTGATCTTGAAGTTTGCCACATGCCCAAATCTGATTTGAGAGATTTCTACAAGCTCAATGGTTATCTTCAATCTCATCGGCATATGTATACATTTGTTGCAAGGCCAGGGATCTCCTCTCTCTGAGAAATAAAACTAAGTCGAGATGATGATGAGCTGCAATATAAAACAGATCGGCAGCTGTTTCAGAAGGCTGAATGTCTCTAGGCATGTTGAGATAGAAACTGTGGAATATCATATTAAACCTGGTGACAATTTCATCCTTCTCTCTTTTCATAATACAAAAATCAAAAAGATATTGTTCATAAGTGTTGTTTTGACCCCAATATCTTAGGAAGAGATCATGAAAATCTACACATGATATTATTGAATCAACCTTCAAATTTTTCAACCATAGCCAAGCATCTTCGTGTAAATACTGGAAGAATGTTCTCATGAACACATTCTCATGGATGATTTCAAAGTTGTCTATGAAACATTGAAATGCAAACATGTGTTTCTCTGTTGTCACATGATCTTCTCCACTAAATCTAGGAGGGTAATCTAAAAAATTTGGGGGAAAATCATGGAGTACAAGTGGAAATTTCAGAGGTTTATAACCTTTTCTAATCTTGGACTGAACTTTTGTGAGCTGATAACAAGGTACAACAGTGATTGTAGAATATAGTGAATCAGTTTCAATATCACCAAGTTTACAAGATGGATCATCATCAGGAGGGATTGAATTATGAACATCATAATTATAATATGGTTTGGATGGAGAATCCAGATCAGCAATACAACAAGAAGACAAATACTCTTCTCTCAAGGAAGAATAAATAGAAGCAGGCTTATGCTCATATGAATAGACCAATGTCACATACCCCAATTTTGCAAAAATAATGTAATTATTTTATTATATTCCTGAGACATTATGTTAAATTTAATGCTAAGTAGGAATTGATGACTCAGCAGAGTCACCAGAAATGGAATGTAATTCTGAATATTTTATTATTAATAAATAAATTACGGAGACAACAGCAATGGGAGAGCTATTAAAAGAGGTTACTGGTCTAAGTGGTGGATGGAACTAGGTGGAAAGGCAAAAGACAAGTGGCAGCATCCTCAAACACTTCCTAAGTTGCAGGTGGCAACTTCCCTATATTTTGGGGTCATGATTCCCCAAGAAAGTGGAATCTGAGCAGGTGGCTAATTAATGACAGTTAAACCAACAAAGACCTAGGCAATCTTTTAAATAGTACTCAATGAACTGAGCTGGGGGTTCAACATTGTTCTGGAGGGAGAATACATTCAGGTGAATGCTATTTAGGAGTCCCATTGAGGAAGAGGGAAATACAGTAAGGAAGTGTTTTGACATGGGAAGCTGCAGTAACTTGGTTCCAGTTTAGCTGTTTTGGCTGAGTGAATTGTTTTGCCGCACCTAGTTTCCAGCCAGGGAGACCAGAGCAAGCTCGGGGGTCCTGAGAAGTGCTGTCTGGGAACTCTCCAGGAGTTGGTAGGGAGGAACAGCCTCCTATTGTTGTTGTTGTCCACCAATCAAGACAGGTTCTGCAATTACTCTTCTATGTTTATTAAGGATAAATGAATGTATGTTGTATTTATGGTTAATATGTTTGAGTAGTAATAAATTAATTAGTAGGTTGAATATCCTAGAATAACAGTAGTAAGATTGTTAAAAGTTACTGTGTCTTCTGTATTGTTAGTATGATTTAATCTATGTTTATTAATATTAATGTATTTATAATCTATACGGAAAAACTATTCATACTTTATGTAATGATTTATAAGTTATAATTGTAAAACTAGTTTAATTATAATTGTTGAACAGACAAGTAGAGTCGGCATATCAAGTATTTGTACTCTGTATATTATAAAAATTTATTATACAGTCATAGGAGACAAACAGTAAACCCTAACATAGATACTATAACAAATCATATCTTGGTCGACAGACCTTACAGGAGATGTTGTAAGCACCAATAAAATCTCTATCTCAGGGTGCAAACCCTAGTCAGAAGTTAACCAAGTAATATACAAAAAAAAACTAGTTAACATTTCTCCATTTATTTATTATCAAATAAAATGAGTGTGCAGAAACCCTATAGAACTCTGTTGCCAAGATTAAACATCACCAGGATATATTAACCTAAGCTCCCCTTTTCGACAGAATCTTAAACGTAACAAGGAAAAAAAAAATCCAGCTAATTGTCATCACAATCGAGTAGTTCGAATGAAACCATATCATTCCAAGTTTTAAACTATAAAAAATTCTTTTACAAAGAAGACTTGTACCAAACAAAATAGATATAACAGTTTTCCAGCTCTTATTCAAGCTTCATTATCATCACAATATTCTTTACTCGATTCACAGTATCGACAAAGTCATGTTTCCTAATGACATTTTAATCATTTAAACCAGTGTAACAGTTAGCAATTAAGTTAGACCCTATCATTCCAAAGGTTACAATATTTCAAACATTAAATTCCATACAACAATTTCACCTATGGCCGCAGCCCCTTTAATTGATAGAAGCATATTACATATAATTAGAAAGTTAAAGCACACGACACACACCAGCTCGTTATACTGAATGACTATATCAAGTCATTTTCTCAAGCTTAAATTACACAGGAAAGACGTAGGAACAACACTTTTGATTGTTAGTTAAGACATTGTTTTACCGACAGCCGAGTGCACAAACTCCTGTAGAAGTGGTTTTAAAAACTAAAAAAAAAACATAGCACAGAACAACGAGGTAACGCATGCATTAAACAAGCCAATTTCTACAGGCAACTTTTATATTAAGTTAAATTTAAAATAAAACTTGGGTGGTACACCCTGAATCATTCGTGGGTACAGTAAAGGAAGTAACACCACGAGGCCTTAGCCCCATCCTTAGAACAGGCTCCTAGCCTTTGTTCTCTACTCTTCGATATACAACAATACGTTTGTAAGAACCCTAAACACCTAAAGAGAGACCATTAAATTACAGTTGGCTGAAGCCAAAACGTCTCTATTCTATGACAGGGATAAAACCTATCATGATCTTGCAGGGTTAAGCTTTTAAAAGACTCAACAGAACGGCGGTAGTCATAGATTCATGTCCTTCGGAGACCAAACCCTAGTCGCCCAAACAAACCCCCTAGGAGAAAATGCCATGGTAAGGACCAGGCTTACCTGGAAGAGCCAAATGCCGAGACTGTGTCCTGTACACCTTCTGGAGTGTTCGATACCTGCTTAGGACATAAAAACAACGTATCAGTTACCTGTCTACTTCTCCACAAAAACGAAACAAAATTCTTTCAAATTAAAGAAAATAACACTACGAAGCCATTTGCCATAGCTCACCAGAAATTTGAAGGAAGATACAACCACAGTGATCGGTCTTGAAGCCACGAGCCGATTAAGTGAAAACCCTACCCTGGCCACCAGAGAATGAGTTGGCGAATTCAAAGATACATTCCACGATGGAGGCTGTTACAGATTTAAGTGAAGGGGATACAAACGATGGAAGCCGTGATTGGTATGAACTGGTAACAGAAAGGATAGAACCCTAGGGTTTTCACAAAGAAAACTATAACTGTTAAAAGCAAAAACATGACTCCTGAACTTTACAAATGGACAAGCACAACGAGCTATAACAGCGTGGGAGCAAATACTACCATGGTTTCGGCAAAATTTGGACAGGAAAAATCCACAGAGCGGCCGAGCCCGAAGGCGAGGGAAGAAATGATAAGGAGTAGGGTTAGTCAACCTCTTATGTCATGAATACTTGGATGTAAATTAGCCACGTATCCTTTTTAATAATTCTCATGCATTGGGTAACTCTTACATAGTTCGTTTTACGACGATAAATTCATCATTGTGCCAAATAAAATGATAATATGGATATTCCCTAGGGTCGTGATACCATATGATTGATACATAATCCATGATTTGAACATTGCTATCAACGTTGTATAGTGAGTAACATCACTTTGTCCTATGACCCAATAATTAAGCAATTGTTATTAGCATTCAACATTTTCAATGAGAACTACACCTGGATGCCAAACAAAAATCATAGTAAGAGTAATATGAATTATTGCTTGGTGATATTGATAGTTGCAAATGCATAGTTTGCCTATCATCCTTTTTACAAACAAAATAATACAATAATGCCTTCAATTCTTGTCAGTATCGATCCTAACTTGAATCATAAATCCATTGCATTTTTAAAACATTGTTTTAAACCCAGTCTTGGAGTATTCTAGACATAAAGAAGATATATAATTGCTTTAGAAAAGTTAATAAAGATAGGGGTGCATTGCAAGCGCCTTTTGGGTTGATAAAAACCTGTTACGATATTTCCAATTACCATAACCTCATGTGCAAGACATAGATCTTCACCTTAAGTTTCGAGTAATGAATTTGAGATGTTAACATTTAGTCCTTCTCTAGGTGATTTTCACTTGAAGGATTTCAGATACTTAGATTCTAACTTGGGATCAGATTTACGCTAGATCATCTCACTTACCATTACAATACAATAACAAGTATTCAACTATTTCAGATTTCTTATAAACATTTAGACAAGTCCACTCAAGATAAGCTTATAAATTCAGAATCATTGACATAAAAATAATTTGTCCAACTCATACAATCCTGAGATGATTAGAAGGAGACTTGTAAATGGTAGAATATCTATTTAATGCTGACAACAGGTAAGAGATTTTTACTGTACTAAATATGAGGTGCATCTGCAGTACAGTAACATCATCAATAACAATTATTCCACAGAGTTGTTTAATTCTTGGACACTTCAAAAATACAGTTATCATCTTCGCTAGTAGTTTCTAATTCGATAACAGAAAGAATAGAGAAGTTCGTAGTAGTACTACCTTCAAACACCTGAAAACTGAGTTAGCATAGACCTTTTATTCGAATGATTTTTGGTATAGCTAATTGGATTATAATACTTTAAAGGTTTAATTGTCGCGACCGCACCTTACCTGTATATCTGTAAAGAGAAAAACAGTTTGATGCATTAGCTCGAAAGCTAAGTAAGCCCAGTCTGCTATAGCAAGTTCCCCTAGAGTTTACGACACAATAAAACAATCATTAATAGAAAATAGATAACCATAATAACATTTAAGTACAACAAAGATCTTTCATACACACTTACAACCACGTAAGTTAAACAAACAGTTAAAAGACTGCATTTAATAACATTTATTGCTATCTTAAAAAAATTTAAATTTTTTCAAAAATTTGTGGGTTTTGACATGTGGTATCAGAGCAAAGTTCACACACTAGACCTGGATATGGCTCAACTAGTTTCCGCAGAACAGTGATAATGAAGAGAAAAATGTATACATATATATAAAATACTAACTTATATTTCTGTTTCTTAAATCAAGACAGAAAAATTTTCTTTTTATGAATATAACAGGTAGGTATGGAAAAGTTAGGAGAATATGCTGAGGAGGAATCTCCAAACACTGCGACAAGACAGATGTCGAAAGAACCTGTGACAGAGGAGGTAATTGCTCACTCCTCGGAACTGATGCAGACCATAAAAGGTTTAAAGACGGAATTAGAAACAGTCAAGAAGGATAACGAAAGAATTCTGAAAACTCAAGAGCAGCTAAATCAATTATTGATAGAAAAATTTCAGGCAGAAGGAAGAAGCAAAAGAGATGAATCTGAAGAAGCTAGTCATCAAAGAGGGTCTAAAAGGATGAAACCAGCTAAATCTGGTAGCAGTTCATCATCTGAAGAAAGAAGGGAACAACACAGTTATCGCACTACTAGTGACAGCAGTGAAGCTGAGCTACATAACAGAAGGAAAAAGTACAGACCTTATGAAGAGATTTTCGGCGAGTTTAAGAAAATAAAACCCCCAACTTTCAATGGAGAATCTGAGACAAGAGAAGAGGCAGAATCCTGGTTATCCGGGATGAGAAAATATTTTCAGATCTACAATTATTCAAATCAGCTGAAGGCAAGAATGGCCATATATAACCTTTCTGGAAAGGCAAATATATGGTGGCAAGACCTGAAAAGGGTCAAGGGGATTAAAGAAAAAGAAGTCCATTGGAGTACCTTTAAAAGGTACTTCAAAAAGAAATTTCTGTCCGAACAGTACTATGAGGAGAGGGCCAAGGAATTTGATGAACTGAAGCTAGGATCTATGACTATGAAGGACTTAAACAGTAAGTTCCTAAGTCTGTTAAGATATGTGCCGTATTTTGTCGAAGAGAAACCAAAAATACAGCGGTTTCTTAGCTGTCTGCCAGATCATATCAAGGATAGAATCGAATATGATAACCCCAAAACTCTAGAAGAAGCTATGTGAAAGGCTAATTTCTGTTATGAACAGAATAAAAAGAAAGAAGGGATAGCTAACTGGAAGGCTAAAAAGAACAGTAATCAGCTTGAGTACAGGAAAAAGGAGTTTGTACCCCAGAAAAATTTCAAGAATAACAAGAACGGAAACCATTTTAATGGTAAAAGTTCCCAGGGAAACAAAAATGGAACTGCTAATCATTCCAACAATTTCAAGGGCAGCAAGGAGGCTCATAACAATCATGGAAACTACACTAAGAATTTTGAACGAAAAGAACCTGTTAAGTGCTGGGAGTGCAATGGCCCACACTATGCTTCAGTTTGCCCAAATCGGAAGAAGCCAATCAGCAATATTCATACTTTACAAGATGAAATGACTGTTGGAGACTTTGCAGGAACTATGCCCCGAATCAATGCAGCATTGGAGAACCGCCAAGCTGACTATCAAACTTCCATGGTGGAAGTAGGAGGTATGATTAACAAAATCCCTGTAACTATTTTAATAGATCCGGGTGCTAGTCTTAGTTATATTTCACCCCAGCTAGTAGAAAAATGCAATCTGACTGTTGAAAGGTTTGATAATTCTTGGTCTGTACAACTAGCTACTAGGGAAAAAAGGAAAGTAAACTATTATGTTAAGGAATGTGTCCTAGATATGAATGATTTTAAGACTACAGTTAAATTAAATGTTTTGCCACTTGGCTCTTATGACATACTTATTGGGATGGACTGGTTAGAATAGCATAGGGTAGTTTTAAACTGTTTTGACAAAACTTTTAGGTGTGTAAACAATAATGAACAGCCTGTAACTGTTAGGGGTATTCCTAGGAAAACAGTAATCAGGTAGATTTCTGCTTTACAACTTAAACGAGCAGTCAGAAAAGGGTGCAAAGCCTATGCTGTAACTATTACAGATGAGGCAGATAAGTCTGAAATCAGCAAGATAACAGTAGAGGATATCCCTGTAGTAAATGAGTTTACTGATGTTTTTCCGGAGGAAATCCGAGGATTACCTCCCAAGAGAGAACTGGATTTTACAATTGAACTAGTACCAGGTGTTGTACCCAGTTCAAAAGCTCCGTATCGTATGAATATTTTGGAGCTTAATGAATTAAAAACTCAGTTAAAGGAGTTAATAGATAAGAATTACATTCAACCCAGTGTGTCCCCTTGGGGAGCACCAGTAATTTTTGTTAAAAAGAAGGACGAAACTATGCGACTTTGCATAGATTACCGTCAACTGAACAAGATGACAATTAAAAACAGATATTCGTTGCCTCACATAGATGATTTGTTTGATCAGCTACGTGGAGCCACAGTGTTCTCTAAGATAGACCTGAGATCGAGTTATCATCAGGTGAGGATTAAAGAAGAAGACATTTTCAAAACAGCTTTCAGAACAAGGTATGGACATTACGAATTTGTCGTAATGCCATTTGGGCTTACTAATGCCCCAGCCATCTTTATGTGCCTAATGAATAACATAATGCATAAATACTTAGATAAATTTGTTGTCGTGTTCATCGATGACATTTTAATTTATTCTAAGAATGAAGAGGAGCATAAAGAACATTTACGGATAGTCTTACAAGAATTATGAGAGCAGCAGCTCTTTGCGAAGTTCAGTAAGTGTGACTTCTTCAAAGGTGAAATCCAGTACTTAGGACATGTAGTCACCAAGGAAGGGATTTCAGTTGATCCTAAAAAGATCCGGGCAATTGAGGATTGGCCAGTACCAAAAGACGTAACAGATATTAGGTCCTTCATGGGAATTACCGGTTACTACCGGAGATTCATTGAAGGCTTTTCAAAAATAGCCAACCCAATCACTTCCTTGCAAAAGAAAGGCAAGAAGTTTGATTGGAACGTGAAGTGTGAAGAAAGCTTTAAGAAATTAAAGACTTTATTAACAACCGCGCCTATTTTAAGAATAGCGGATCCTAATAAGGATTTTGTAGTCTGCACTGACGCTTGTAAGGATGGTTTAGGCGAAGTGTTGACTCAGGATGGGCATGTCATTGCCTATGAGTCCAGGAAGCTGAAGATTCACGAAAAGAATTATGCCACTTATGATTTGGAATTGGCTACTGTTATCCATGCTTTAAAGATGTGGCGACACCACTTAATAGGCAGAAAATTCACTCTAATGACTGATAATAAGGGTCTGAAATACCTTTTGGATCAGCCTAACTTAAATGCAAGGCAAGCCAGATGGTTGGCCTTCTTAAGTGAGTACGATTTCAAAATTCAGCACATAAAAGGAAAGGAAAATAAGGTGGTTGATGCTTTGAGCAGAAATGCAAGGCTGAATTTTATATCAGCTATCAGCACTTATAATTCTGATTTAAATGAACAGCTGGCTGAAGGGATAAAATTGGATGAAGTTTATCAAAATTTACAAGCTACAGCCAAAGAAAAACCTACAGAAAATTTGATAAAAGGTTATAGTTTAAATAAAGATGGATTTTTATTGTTTAAAGACAGGCTGCATGTTCCAAATGTACCTAAAGTTAAACTGTTAATTCTGGACGAAGTTCATAAAACCCCTTACTCAGGGCATCCAGGCTACCAGAAAACCGTCACTATGTTGAGAAAAGATTATTTTTGGCCTAATATGAAATCTGAAACAGCTGAGTATATAGCTAGATGTAAAAACAGAACACCAGCATCCAGCTGGGTTATTGCAACCTTTTCCTATTCCTAGTTGGAAGTGGGAAATAATCAGCTTAGATTTCATTACGGGATTACCCAAAAATCAGCATCAGAATGATTCAATTATGGTGGTAGTAGATAAATTGAGTAAATCAGCACACTTTATTCCTATTAAAACCACTTACAAGGCTGCAAACATAGCTGATATATTTCTGAAACAGATTTTTCGGTTACATGGTGTCCCAAGAGTTATTATTTCAGACAGGGATCCTAAATTCACAGGAAATTTCTAGAAATCTTTGTTTAAAGGATTAAACACAACTCTGAATTTCAGCACTTCTTTCCATCCTCAGACGGACGGACAAACTGAAAGATTTAATCAGGTATTAGAAGATCTTCTAAGAATGTATGTTAAGGATCAACCAGGTAAGTGGGAGGACTATTTACATTTAGCAGAATTTGCATACAATAACAACTATCAATCTTCAGCTAAGTTCAGTCCTTTTGAAGTTCTGTATGGACGTAAATGTAACACTCCTATCTCTTGGAGTAATCCAGTAGATAGATTAGTGTTAGGTCCTGATTTATTAAAAGAGATGGAACAGATTGTGAAACAAGTGCAGGAAAATTTGAAGATTGCCCAGGATCGGCAAAAGAGTCAAGCAGATTTGAAAAGAACTCCTAAAGAGTTCCAGGTAGGTGAACATGTGTTCATCAAGGTAAGACCAAAGAAGAGCTCCCTAAGACTGGGGAGTTGTGCAAAATTAGCGCCACGTTACTGTGGTCCGTTTGAAATTTTATCTAGAATTGGTCAAGTTGATTATCAGCTAGCATTACCACCTAATTTAAAGGTACACAATGTTTTTCATATTTCTATCCTGAAAAAGTATGTTCATGATGCTACTCATGTGATTGATTGGAACATTGTACAGGTAGAACCAGAAGGGGAAGTTCTGGTGGAACCGGATTGTATCCTCGGGAGGAGGGAAATTACTCTGCGGAACCGCACAATTGGACAGCTGAAGGTGCAATGGAAGCACCTTAGTCCTGAAGAAGCTACCTGGGAACTGGAAAGTAAGATGTGGGAAGCATACCCAGATCTATTCCAGCAGGTGGCTGAGGATGAGGAATAAGTAACATTGGGGACGATGTTACATTTTAAGGGGGTGTGTATGTCACATACCCCAATTTTGCAAAAATAATGTAATTATTTTATTATATTCCTGAGACATTATGTTAAATTTAATGCTAAGTAGGAATTGATGACTCAGCAGAGTCACCAGAAATGGAATGTAATTCTGAATATTTTATTATTAATAAATAAATTATGGAGACAACAACAATGGGAGAGCTGTTAAAAGAGGTTACTGGTCTAACTGGTGGATCGAACTAGGTGGAAAGGAAAAAGACAAGTGGCAGCATCCTCAAACACTTCCTAAGTTGTAGGTGGCAACTTCCCTATATTTTGGGGTCATGATTCCCCAAGAAAGTGGAATCTGAGCAGGTGGCTCATTAATGACAGTTAACCCAACAAAGACCTAGGCAATCTTTTAAATAGTACTCAATGAACTGAGCTGGGGGTTCAACATTGTTCTGGAGGGAGAATACATTCAGGTGAATGCTATTCAGGAGTCCCATTGAGGAAGAGGGAAATACAGTAAGGAAGTGTTTTGAGATGGGAAGCTGCAGTAACTTGATTCCAGTTTAGCTATTTTGGCTGAGTGAATTGTTTTGCCGCACCTAGTTTACAGCCAGGGAGACCAGAGCAAGCTCGGGGGTCCTGAGAAGTGTTGTCTGGGCACTCTCCAGGAGTTGGTAGGGAGGAACAGCCTCCTATTGTTGTTGTTGTCCACCAATCAAGACAGGTTCTGCAATTACTCTTCTATGTTTACTAAGGATAAATGAATGTATGTTGTATTTATGGTTAATATGTTTGAGTAGTAATAAATTAATTAGTAGGTTGAATATCCTAGAATAACAGTAGTAAGATTGTTAAAAGTTACTGTGTCTTCTGTATTGTTAGTATGATTTAATCTCTGTTTATTAATATTAATGTATTTATAATCTATACGGAAAAACTATTCATACTTTATGTAATGATTTATAAGTTATAATTGTAAAACTAGTTTATTTATAATTGTTGAACAGACAAGTAGAGTCGGCATATCAAGTATTTGTACTCTGTATATTATAAAAATTTATTATACAGTCATAGGAGACAAACAGTAAACCCTAACATATATACTATAACAAATCATATCTTGGTCGACAGACCTTACAGGAGATGTTGTAAGCACCAATAAAATCTCTATCTCAGGGTGCAAACCCTAGTCAGAAGTTAACCAAGCAATATACAAAAAAAAACTAGTTAACATTTCTCCATTTATTTATTATCAAATAAAACGAGTGTGCAGAAACCCTACAGAACTCTGTTGCCAAGATTAAACATCACCAAGATATCTTAACCTAACCTCCCCTTTTCGACAAAATCTTAAACGTAACAAGGAAAAAAAAAATCCAGCTAATTATCATCACAACCGAGTAGTTCGAATGAAGCCATATCATTCCAAGTTTTAAACTATAAAAATTTCTTTTACAGAGAAGACCTGTACCAAACAAAATAGATATAACAGTTTTCCAGCTCTTATTCAAGCTTCATTATCATCACAATATTCTTTACTCGATTCACAGTATCGACAAAGTCATGTTTCCTAATGACATTTTAATCATTTAAACCAATGTAACAGTTAGCAATTAAGTTAGACCCTATCATTCCAAAGGTTACAATATTTCAAACATTAAATTCCATACAACAATTTTACCTATGGCCGCATCCCCTTTAATTGATAGAAGCATATTACATATACTTAGAAAGTTAAAGCACACGACACACACCAGCTCGTTATACTGAATGACTGTATCAAGTCATTTTCTCAAGCTTAAATTACACAGGAAAGACATAGGAACAACACTTTTGATTGTTAGTTAAGACATTGTTTTACCGACAGCCGAGTGCACAAACTCCTGTAGAAGTGGTTTTAAAAACTAAAAAAAAAACATAGCACAGAACAACGAGGTAACGCATACATTAAACAAGCCAATTTCTACAGGCAACTTTTATATTAAGTTAAATTTAAAATAAAACTTGGGTGGTACACCCTGAATCATTCGTGGGTACAGTAAAGGAAGTAACACCACGAGGCCTTAGCCCCATCCTTAGAACAGGCTCCTAGCCTTTGTTCTCTACTCTTTGATATACAGCAATACGTCTGTAAGAACCCTAAACACCTAAAGAGAGACCATTAAATTACAGTCGGCTGAAGCCAAAACGTCTCTATTCTATGACAGGGATAAAACCTGTCAAGATCTTGCAGGGTTAAGCTTTTAAAAGACTCAACAGAACGGCGGTAGTCATAGATTCATGTCCTTCGGAGACCAAACCCTAGTCGCCCAAACAAACCCCTTAGGAGAAAATGCCATGGTAAGGACCAGGCTTACCCGGAAGAGCCAAATGCCGAGAGTGTGTCCTGTACACCTTCTGGAGTGTTCAATACCTGCTTAGGACAGAAAAACAACGTATCAGTTACCTGTCTACTTCTCCACAAAAACGAAACAAAATTCTTTCAAATTAAAGAAAATAACACTACAAAGCCATTTGCCATAGCTCACTAGAAATTTGAAGGAAGATACAACCACAGTGATCGGTCTTGAAGCCACGAGCCGATTAAGTGAAAGCCCTACCCTGGCCACCAGAGAATGAGTTGGAGAATTCAAATATACATTCCACGATGGAGGCTGTTACAGATTTAAGTGAAGGGGATACAAACGATGGAAGCCGTGATTGGTATGAACTGGTAACAGAAAGGATAGAACCCTAGGGTTTTCACAAAGAAAACTATAACTGTTAAAAGCAAAAACACGACTCCTGAACTTTACAAATGGACAAGCACAACGAGCTATAACAGCATGGGAGCAAATACTACCATGGTTTCGGCAAAATTTGGACAGGAAAAATCCACAGAGCGGCCGAGCCCAAAGGCGAGGGAAGAAATGATAAGGAGTAGGGTTAGTCAACCTCTTCTGTCATGAATACTTGGATGTAAATTAGCCACATATCCTTTTTAATAATTCTCATGCAGTGGGTAACTCTTACATAGTTCGTTTTACGACGATAACTTCATCATTGTGCCAAATAAAATGATAATATGGATATTCCCTAGGGTCGTGATACCATATGATTGATACATAATCCATGATTTGAACATTGCTATCAACGTTGTATAGTGAGTAACATCACTTTGTCCTACAACCCAATAATTAAGCAATTGTTATTAGCATTCAACATTTTCAATGAGAACTACACCTGGATGCCAAACAAAAATCATAGTAAGAGTAATATGAATTATTGCTTGGTGATATTGATAGCTGCAAATGCATAGTTTGCCTATCATCCTTTTTACAAACAAAATAATACAATAATGCCTTCAATTCTTATCAGTATCGGTCCTAACTTGAATCATAAATCCATTGCATTTTTAAAACATCGTTTTAAATCCAGTCTTGGAGTATTCTAGACATAAAGAAGATATATAATTGCTTTAGAAAAGTTAATAAAGATAGGGGTGCATTGCAAGCGCCTTTGGGTTGATAAAAACCTGTTACGATATTTCCAATTACCATAACCTCATGTGCAAGACATAGATCTTCACCTTAAGTTGCGAGTAATGAATTTGAGATGTTAACATTTAGTCCTTCTCTAGATGATTTTCACTTGAAGGATTTCAGATACTTAGATTCTAACTTGGGATCAGATTTACGCTAGATCATCTCACTTACCATTACGATACAATAACAAGTATTCAACTATTTCAGATTTCTTATAAACATTTAGACAAGTCCACTCAAGATAAGCTTATAAATTCAGAATCATTGACATAAAAGTAATTTGTCCAACTCATACAATCCTGAGATGATTAGAAGGAGACTTGTAAATGGTAGAATATCTATTTAATGCTGACAACAGGTAAGAGATTTTTACTGTACTAAATATGAGGTGCATCTGCAGTACAGTAACATCATCAATAACAATTATTCCACAGAGTTGTTTAATTCTTGGACACTTCAGAAATACAGTTATCATCTTCGCTAGTAGTTTCTAATTCGATAACAGAAAGAATAGAGAAGTTCGTAGGCAGAGTACTACCTTCAAACACCTGAAAACTGAGTTAGCATAGACCTTTTATTCGAATGATTTTTGGTACAGCTAATTGGATTATAATACTTTAAAGGTTTAATTGTCGCGACCGCACCTTACCTGTATATCTGTAAAGAGAAAAACAGTTTGATGCATTAGCTCGAAAGCTAAGTAAGCCCAGTCTGCTATAGCAAGTTCCCCTGGAGGTTACGACACAATAAAACAATCATTAACAAAAAATATATAACCATAATAACATTTAAGTACAACAAAGATCTTTCATACACACTTACAACCACATAAGTTAAACAAACAGTTAAAAGACTGCATTTAGTAACATTTATTGCTATCTTAAAAAAATTTAAATTTTTTCGAAAATGTGTGGGTTTTGACAACAAAACATAGGATGATCCTTTTCACATGCAATGGAAAGGACATGAAAGAAATGATGGATAAGAATAAAAGTTCATAGAAAAATCTTATAAGCTGATACCAAGTTTTTCCAAACCACCCTTTCATCTTTGTAAAAGCAGAACTGATCCTGTAGTGTAGTCTTTAATTGCAGAGTCACCCGGTGAATAATTTTTAGACAATATTCTATGCCCAAGTTTTTTTCCCCTTCAAAAACTAGATTTGATCAATAACATATCCCAGGGAAGATAACTCCGTTACTCCACTCCTCGGCAACGGCGCCAGGAAATTTTATCCCTAAGGTTTGCACCCGAACTGCTAAGGGAAAATCTAGGGCACTTGAACATTGATTTGTGGTAAATTTTGGCTTTGAGTTTGAAGGTAAGTGATTTTCAAATTAGTGAGCCACTCAATTTCAGGTGGAATGATCAATAGCACAAGAGAAAGAACAATAATACAACACAACTTTAAAGGATTTTCAGTTAGGAATCAAACATGCACCCAAAATCTATCACAAATGCTAGTATGCAAACACATGAAAGGAAAGCTTCTCATTCACGCATTTACATATGTTTATTCCATACCATAACAATGTTATAACAGGAAACTAATGAAAATAGGTCAGCAACACAGGAAATATGCACCTAAATCTTAAATTCCATTAGATCTAGGTTTTCATGGTTATGCAGCGCATGAACAGTTCTATTTTCAAAATACTATTAGCAATCAAACAAGAAAGAGGCACAATGTTGATCAATAACTGAAAATGATTGTCAAACATGCACATAGATTACTGTATATTAAAAAAAGTTACAGATGTTCCACCAGCCTTCCTTAGATTCCAAAATCAAACCTCTCCACTCAACTTCTCGAAGGAAGAACCTCCTCCTTCACTCCTTATTTTGCATTATTTATATAGGAATTACATTAGCTCCAAAATATCCAAACTTCTAGGAAACAAAAACTATCCAAATATCTGGAAATACATTCAAAATAATAAAATGCCCAAAATATATGGAAATGATATTTAGATCCTTCATAAAAGCAAGCTAAATCTCTAACAACTTGTTGACTATGATCAGAAACTTTTAAACTGGTGAGTTGTCCCTGAAAATTTGGATTTTCAAATTATTAAAATCTGTTGTAAATCAAATCCTATAAATCTGGGAATAATATAGATAGATCATCATCATATAGTGGCTCGAGACCTCCTTCAAGATTTGATTTGTATATTGGAAAGGTGGATCTCATCTTATATGATAGTTTGTTGTAGATACATGCCCTACAGGTTGAACTGATGAAGTGGCTCTTCAAATGCTGACTAGGCATATTTTAGGAAATTAAATCTTGTGAAATCTAGAAAAATAGGCCTCAAAGCGCCACTAGTATCTCCCATACCGTGATAGATGTTGAAAAACTGAGATACTTTTTTTCTAATATGGCCCGTTCCCGACAAAACCTATGTTCCATTTTTTTAAAATTCAACCTAATTTGCTCGAACATCGTTCCCGAATTTACTATCTTGTATAGAAATACGGGAAATTCTGGTGAATTTGGGATAAGTTATTGCTGCTTAGAATCGTGGATCAAGACTATTGTTGCTTATCTAATCCCCTGCAGTTGATTAGTTCCTTATAGTTTAATCATTTCATATATTGGCTGCCAAAATTTTGGAAAATCCCAAAAAGATTGATGTGAAGATCCCTGAAAAGTAGGAATATAGGCTAGAAAAGGATGCACTATAGAAAGTTTCTGTAGCGTTGTGCCTTCTGTTTAGTAGCACAAACTTGCCAAACAATTTAGTAGCATAGCTGCAAAATCATTCTGTAGCACTATTTTTTCAAAGCAAGTTTACTCCCTAGACTGGCTTCCTTTTTCCACAAGTGCATAAATTTAAATCAAGGAGTAGTATCTACAAAACTAGCAACAAACTCTATGCAAACATTGTGTCATCTTAACATGTTTCATTAACTAACAATCCAATTTGAACAAAAACCAAAAAATCAAACATACAACTTAGGATAAACACCAAGGGTCAAAGACTTGTCTCAGGTGAAAATTGTGGAATGACCCTAGAATAGCTTTAAATTTCTAAGTCTCAAGTTCAAAAATATAGAAAAACCTAAGTGCAAAACTGGATACTAACAATAACATCTAGAGATGGTGACCATCCTTAACCCAATTGGTGGTCCCAACGAAAAAGTCAATTCCATATTTAATATGAAGAGTAATATATTCTTATTAAGTAGTCTATCTAGTATATATACTAGATAGAAAAGTCTTATCTATATATGTAAATATGTTGGGTCTAGTTTTGACTGTATGTAGAATGGAGTGTTATCCTCCCCACCTAGGTTCTACTCCAATAACATATTTATCCATTAAAATAAAAGATGACACAATTATGGCTCACTTATGTTTTATATTAAAATCATTAAATAAAAAATATTTCCGTGATATTGTTAAACTATTTTTATTGCCATATTGATGGTGCTTAGATATTTCAATGCAACTTGTATTATGATTACTATTATGGTTGTCATCTTCTCTATATGGTGGAAGAATCAATGTCATCTCTATTAGTCATGTTTACCCAATAATATGTAGCCTACCATACATTAAAATGAATTCTATATTTGGATTTTTGTTGCATCAAGTCCAATGAAGAGCCTAGTACAACATAATGAAGTCCAATAATTTCCTCACTTACTTTGGACATGAGAATATCACCATCATCATTTGCCTTTATAGAATCTAAGTTTTTTCGTTGAGCACATGATGTTCATGTTTGAAGAAGGAATCCCATTTCAAGAAAGGAGCATACATACATATTATGCTTACGAACAACATGATATACTTTTTACTTTGACATTTGCAAGGCCCTATGTCACATAAATATCAAACACCCTATTATCGTAGAATGCAATTCTATTACTTCAACATTCAACTTTCTCTATTTGTCTTTAGAATGCTTGGACTCCTTTCTATATACCCATCACCGCTTTGTTGCAGCATTATGAATGTATTCGTACCCTTGTAATTATGTATACAAATATTTCGTATTTAAATAAAATTTATTGAGTAAAGATGTAATAAAAATAAAGTTAAATTCTTGTCGAAGAATAAGGGAATAATGCTTTGATTAGTAGAGGAATTGATTATATTTGGAGTTGATAATTTTTAAGATTTTTAAGGAAATATGTTTCATAATAATAAACTTAATTTTTACTCATCCATAAGCTTAAGTTTAAGTTGTCGTTTTTTTTATTTAGTTATTTTATTTTCATTGTATTAATATTTACATATAAATATTTGGAATTGATTTAATTTTAAAAATATTTAAATATAAATATAGATTTCAATTTTGATTTAAAGTGTAACTATATGGTTAATTCTCACTAGCTCAGTCGGTTAATGTATGAGTTTCCTTATCAAGGGGACCCAAGTTCAATCCCCTTCGAGCAAAAAAGAAAATGTAACTATATTCTTTAAAAGAAAATAATTGATGATTAAAAAACTTATTATAACGTTGAAGAAACGTTTTAATTTATCTAATTTGTGTATTTTTATACATGTTATTTTTATTATTTTTTAAAAAGGACATGTGTCATCTCCGGGATAAGCATGGAAGGAGTTACACATAAGTAAATATAGTCAAATTAATATTATTGAGAATATTAAATATTTTATATTTATGATGTTTAAATATAAGATCTCAAATGATAATTTGTTAATTGGATGTAATTGAAGTGGTTGTGAGAAAAAATTGTTATCCTCCCT
Organism: Larix kaempferi; assembly: GCA_027924585.1. Classification (NCBI taxonomy): domain Eukaryota; kingdom Viridiplantae; phylum Streptophyta; class Pinopsida; order Pinales; family Pinaceae; genus Larix; species Larix kaempferi. Next base: position 15,606,869 of record BSBM01001346.1, read on the forward strand.
ATTAACAATTCTACTTTATAATATATTTACTCATAATAAACTAATTATTAATAAGATATAAATGAACAAATTGTTTATAAGTTCTCCTATAACCTTACTCTCTCTCCTCTTATGTATTCCATATACCACCAATTTTGTTACCAATTATTTTGTATATATAGTTCTATCCTCCTTAAGTACATATCTTATAGCATTTTATGTTTATTTTCAAATTATTTGACATAAGTAATAGCTAAATTCATTTAATCAACTACTCAATCTTATCTATCATTTTATTATAAGATATTTAATATAAAAAATATACTAATAAAATCTTGTACTAGGAAATTATGTGAATATAAAATTTAACAGATTATCAATGTTGGTATGATAATGATTAGAATTATCAAAATAATTTTACTATTGAAAACTAAAAAAAATAAAAAATAAAAATAACAATTGATACAAGCCATTAGTGTGAAATCCTTAAAAAGCAAATTCAATGTTATATGATAATGATTAGAATTATCCAAATAATTTTAATGTGAAATAATATAAACCTTTAAAATAATAAATAATTAATATAAACCTTTAATGTGAAATCCTTAGAAAGCAAATTCAACAAAAATTCTAAAATTATAGTTATTTTGAAAATGATTATAACTATTAAGATATTAAAAATAATAAAAAAAATAACCATTAAAATACTAAAATTAAAAGAAAACTATACTCTTAATACAATGATATTAAGATTATTCAATCAATCTCAAACGTAGCGCTTTCCTAATACAATGATATTAAGATTATTCAATCAAAATCTCAATCGTACCGCTTTCATATTGCATACAATTCTGACCAAGTAGGCCCATGCTTGACGAAGTCCAAAAACATGGTCGTGGTGATATTTTTGTTGTGTCATAATGAGCATTAAACATTTACCTACCCATTTTCACCTGAATCAAGTGATATTATATGAAAGTTATGAAATATTGGTTTCCCTTTTCCAAGCTATCTTTACATTGTTTAATGAAGGGAACCCACTATTTATTACAAGGATGCTTGTTATTATAGTTGAAGACCAACATTATTTTTGTTTCAAAATTTATGGATTTTTTTTTCTTTGAATTATTCTACAATCAAATATTTTATTCAATATTTGTATACCAAATTATGTATTAAAATAGTCCATGGGATAGAGCAATTGGTAATGAGTAATTGAGTTGAGAAGTTGTGAATAGAAGATCACTAGTTCTACTTAAAATAAAAAAACTATAAAATAAATATGAAGATAAATATACATGTTTAGAATCAAGGTCCTAAACTAAGATTTTAACATCATCTACTAAGGAATAAGAAGGAGGTAAGGTAATGGTGGAAATAATAGCAAAAGGATGTCTTAATACAAAAAGTTCAAGGCAATGTATGAATTCAAAATATGCTTTGTTATTCCAATGCTATATATTGTTTATGCATATGAATTCAAAATGATATTGGTCTTAGTGTTCATATTTAGCTTAAAATTTAGTTAATTAAAGAAATATTTTCACATGAAAGTTGAGTGAATGTCGTAACATTTTGCAGATTGATTTAAATAAAATATATTGGAGTATTGACTAGTGCCGAGACTGTGAAATTGATGTTGTTGTGTTGTGTTGTGAAAGTATTGCAAAGTCTCATGTGTTGTTGGGCTTAAATTAATTGCAAATGTTTATTTCAATATTTTATCATCATCTCTCTAACTCCTAGATTAAGTGTTTTTTTCTTTTCGTAGATTAAAAACCTTAGATTTTCTTTTATTAGTGCCCACCCCCCTTGGCTTCTCTAGGAGTAAGCCTAGACATAAGAGTTAAGTTTCGAGTGACAACTCTTAACTCTCACTTGCCCCCATTTCCACACAGAGTGGCTTGAATATTTTTGTCACGTTCCCCCCTTAGGTGTGTGCTTCCAAGAAGCAACATTTGGTAAAGCATTTGAGTATATGATGTCACAACCTAATTGTCTAGTTTTTCCTCAAAAATTTTGAATTGGGGTTTATAGCATGGAATTATGTTTTATATATACCATAACTAATTATGTTGCTTTAAAATGTATAATGAAGACTTCACTAGGTAAGACTTCTTAGTAGCTCAAAATCCCACTAGAGATTTTCAATAGGAAAACTTATTATAGTTAATACTTCTTAATAATCTAATTTAACACATGTAATTATAATGATTTCTAGACTTAATTGTGATAATGTTACATGCTCTGGATTATTAAATGTATTGTGTATCACTTATTAAGATTTTCAATTAAAATTTTGAAACGAGGTAGAATTGCACTTGATATTTCATTCTAGTGTCTTTTTATTATAATTGTAGCTTAGATTTTTACAATTTTTTATTATCATGTAAATCCATTATAATTTTGCAACTCTCAACCTATGCATGCAAAACTCTCAACCTATTCTAAATGAGCATGAGTGAATAGTGAATATAATTAGGGTGGTGGGAAAAATAAAAACCTTTTAGTTTTGACTTATGACATGTTGAGTAAAATTTTGGGAGATGGATTGATGAGAAAATAAAACCATGTATCTTTATTAAAGTGGAAAATTAAAGTGGAAAGTGGATATTTTAATAATGAACAAATAAAATTTTAGTAGTTTATATAATATATTTTTTTTTATTAAATGTACATTTTATGTAGGTGATAAATATGAATATGAATTTCATAATAAAATCTATGAATAAATAATATAAATTTTACAGAAAAAGTAGACTCGATTTTTTGGTTTCTGAACTAGGGTTTTGAGAGTCTGACTTCTGAGCTGCACTTGGTGGCCATGATCTTTCCATGGCCGCCTTCCACCCTCTCCCCTGTGTTGCTATCTATCAATGGCCGATTGAAGACGATTATTGACGATTTTTCCCTATGCTTGGAGTGATGGCGACACCTTCGCGTGGCGACCCATTGGGTAACGATTTTTCCCTATGCTTGGAGTGATGGCGACACCTTCGCGTGGCGACCCATTGGGTGACGAGCTCCTCCTGCTTCTCAGTGGCAGCGGTAGCGGTTTTCTGTGCTGCGAGGAGCCAAACCAGAGCTGAGCGTCCTTGGCATCGTGGCGACGGCGGTAGCGGGGGACTGTCGAGCACGCAGGCTCCAGTTTCTTCCATTGACGGCGGCGGCTGCTTCCATGCTGAGGAAGCTGAACTATGGGGCGTCCATTGCGCTGAGACGACGGAAGCAGCAGGTGAATGTGGAGCTTGGTCTCCCTTCTGCAATATCGCGGGGGCTTCTGTCTTCCTTCGTCGGCGGCGGCAGCTTCCTTGCCGAGTAAGCCAAAGGAAACATTGGACTTCTGCGAAAATTCGCTGGAAGTTATGTTCAGTGGAATCTAGGGTTTTTTTACAAATACAGAATTCAGTATTAAACAGGTGCCCCGGGGAAAATCATCATAACATTCTTCAGGAATCCAATTTTAATTCCGTAAAAAGTGACTGAAAGAAAATGGACTATAGTTGTTCTGGTTCCATTTTTTAAGGGCCGAAGGTTTAAACAGTAACACGTATCGTTCCACACAAGTTCGTGGTACTGAACCAGTCCATAATCAGGTCATCGTGGGAAATTTGGCATAACTGTATCTTGAATAATCCAATCTTGGTCTAACCTGTGGGTTTTGAAAAAAAGACTAGTCAAGCTGCTGGACGAAGTTTCTGCGCTTATTGACGGCGGGCTCCTGCAGAGGCGGTGACGGCAGCTTCCATACCGACGGGAGTCGACCCCTCGACTTCCTGTCCGCATTCAGGCGAGGTTTTCTGTTACGGCTGACTGCCGATTTATTCGATTTATTTCAGATGCCGGTGGCTCTGCGCTTTCTGCGTTCTGGGAATATCGTTTTTTACCTACCTAGGTCGACATTACTTTTGGTTTCATTGTATTTGAGTTAATCATGGCTGACCTGACCTGAAATAGAGTGTATTAGATGTAGGTTTTTATGTTTTTATGTTTTTCTGAGGTACCTTGGTACCTGCAAATTTTAGTTCTATGGAAATGAAAAGTTGTCCATAAAAAATATATATATATATATAATTATATTTTATAGTAAAAATTATAAATATTATTAAAAAAATATAAATATTTAAAAAAATTATTTAATTAATATATTGATTAACATTTAAATATTTAAAATTGTAAATAAATATAATTATACATTCCTCACAATATTTCAATAAATATTTTAATAATACTTGATTTCATAAATTTACATTACTTAATTAACATTATACATTATCATTATATGATTTTTATATTTAAGTAATTAACATTATATTATTTTTACAATTAAAAAACAATTAATAATTTTAAATACACATTTTATCATTACATTTCTACAATTTATAATTTTAATTACTTAAACATAATACATGTTTTGTTTGAGGTTTTTGTACTCTAGTATCTTGAATCTATACTAGATTTATCTTCCATATTATTCTATATCTCTCTTTCATATTATTTTCATAAAGTAATTTTAATTATTTAAAATAAATAAAAAAAATTAATAATATTTTTTTAAAATAATGTAAAATAAAAAATAAATTTATTTTTAAATTTATTTTCAAATTATTTATTTTTAACTATACTTTTGTTCATTTTATAAACGATTAAATTTTATTTACTATTTTCAATACTCATAATAAAAATGACTATAAAAAAATTACCTTTTAAATTTTTTTTTAACTTATTTAATAAATAAATTCAATTCTTCGATAACCTAATTTAATCTATCATTTTAAAGAACTACTATTAAGATGACGACCTCTTAAGATGACTAGTATAAAAAAATAACAAAACAGTTTTAAATTTATTTTTAACTTATTTGATAAGTAGATTTAATTCTTTACTGACCAAATCTAATCTACCATTTCAAAGAATCTAATCTACCATTTCAAAGAAAAAAATTTACTAACAACTATTATTAAGATCACTGATATCAAAAAAATAGTAACAAAATAGTATTGTAAGATTAAATTATGTTGATTTTTTTGTCAACTTGTTAACTTGATACTCATCTTCACTTCACTTCACTTCTCATGAAAGGCATGTGTATTGGTGTTCATGGTATATGTGATCATATGACCAGTAAAAAGGATTGAACATTTTGTTGAATGAGCAAAGTGAAGTGTGAAATATGATCAGATTGCTTTTTTGTGAATGGATGGTAGTTTACTTCTATCTACGATTGGAACACGAAACTTTTTATGATAAAACAATTCACCCTTGAGGTAGAGACAAAAAAGAAACCCGCCAGACAACTTAGGGGGGAGGAAGATAAAAATACGTTTGGCGAAACTACCTTGGCACCGTGGATGTCCTCTGAACTTTTCCAGATATGTTGTTGGATGAGCTCCCCTTCTTGGATAGAATGATATGGGGCCTCTGCCTTGCAACCCACTGAGAATCAAGCAAGTTCAAATCAAATTTCAGATTAATGATGGGCCATGTGAAGTTGTGAGTGCCATTCAAGTGAAGTAATAATGAAGCGTTAAGTGAATTTGTCACTGCTAGCGAGCAATAAATATTTGATATTGGTGTTTCAGGTACCCACGAAGCATATAATAGATAGTGAATGGATGTGTTGTTAAGGTACTCTTTGCTTAAGGTCATATTTTGTGGATATGAGCCTTAAAAAAAGACATTAGTATTTTAGTTTCTTAAGAATAATAACTACATTCATATCAATATATGACATGGAAAATAAAAACTATGGATAAATGCTAGGATGCCTCTGACCCTTAAAGGGCAAGTCTGGTGCATGGGGTTCGACCATTCAAATGTTTAGTTTCTTTTGAATAAAGGTGGGTGGTAAGAACAAGGGAAAAAAAATGTAAGTTTAGTCAAAACACTAGTGTTTAGGTCTAGAGTTGGGTAGTCCAAGTGGTTCTTACCAACCATATTGATTGAGTTCTTGTTCTTATTATATATATTGTATTTCAGTTCAACCTTATAGGTTAGCATATTGATAGATCCCCTATTATCAAAAATAAAAAATAATTAAAAAATACGATAAGCTCATAAAATAAAATAAAAATACATGTCGGCTCATAAAATTAAAAAATAAAAATAAAAATAATTAAAAAACCTACCTTGACCTAAAATATAAAGAAATAAAAACTTATAACTAAATCTATCAGACAAGAGAGGGATTAAATTTCTTGAGTTTACGTGTTACACTCTCAAACATTCTAATAGTTACTATAAACCAATTATTATAATCTTTCAATTTAAAAAAAAAACAAGAACTAGTAAAAATCAAGGATTTAAATTGATAACTTTATTATAAAATGTTTTTTAGAAAAGAAAAAATTACTCTTAATTTACCATTTGGTAATATGAAAATAAATTCATAAATCAATGTATTTTAAGCTTAAAAAGTAATTTACATTTTATGTTACATTTTACTTTAAAAAAATAGAGATCTTTGTCCATTTAAAGATTCTAAAAAACAAAATCATTTTTATTTGTCTTGTTTTTATGCTAAGAGTATTAATTACTCTTAAAAGCAATAACATTGGGAAGGTTGAAGACGATTCCTTAATAAAAGATGGTTTTTTTTAATGGTTAGAGTATTTGATGGTATTACATGGATAGGTGTTTATATTTTAGAATTTGAGGTGGACAAAAGAGTCCTTTTCAAATTGATTTTATAATTGCCGAAATTCTAAATAAACAATTATATATATATATAGATATATAGATATAGTAATTGATACAACACTGAGTGATAAGGTGTAGTTCCTTAAAGACATAGACAAGGCCTAATTATAATTAGGCATAAACAATGATTACAACTACAAGAATTTACTTATTTACAACACTTAACTTATAGCTTATTATTAATCACAAGTTAAGTTAATATGCTAGTAAATAATTATTTACCACTGTGTGAAAAAAATTTACTATTTATTTTTTTAGAATGCAAATATGTTTCTCCCGCTTAAAAATTTACTATTTATTTTTTAAGCATGCAAATATGTTTCTCCCGCTTAAAAATTTACTATTTATTTTTTAAGCATGCAAATATGTTTCTCCCGCTTCTATATGCCTTCATTCGTAACAATTTTATTAATTTTTTTAATAAAAAACAGGATTAACAAACAAACAAATGTGTATTTTATAATATATATATAGTACAATATAGACATAATATTTCACCGAATAATGAAAATATGTACTTAATCAAGGAAGTGTATTTATTTTTATGAAAGCATATCTAATTAAAAAAATGTATAGTTCACGTACAAATAAAGTTTTACAAAGTATTCCACTCGTTTAAACAACGTAATTTTTAATTGTTTAAGTTCGTGCATGAATACAACGTGTCATGTGTTTGTCACGTAAACTTGACTCGGCTTTGATCTCATAAACCTGACTCGGACTTTGATCTCATAAACTTGACTCAAACTTTTTATCTCTTTTTTATCGACATGCAAACTTGCCATTTCATATTTAAGCTTCACGGCTTCCATCAAATTCTCTCATTCATTCTGCGTTTTCGCGTGCATGCACTTTTAACCAGCGATTTTTTTATTAAGGGTAAATGTTTTTTAATTAATTTTTTTAAGATTTGATTTTGATAGAACAAATTTTAAATTCTTTTAAGTTTTGATTTTGACAGAAGAAATTGGCATTGTTTTGAAATTATTCTTGTATAACTATTCTTTGTACAGTAGGTGGAGGCAAAGATGTTGGAAAATCATTCCTTGCAGAGTTATCCACCTGGAATGGGTAGAATTGAAAAGAAGCAACTGGTATGTATGTATTAGAATTGAAAAGAAGCAACTGTATGCAAGTTTACCAATCATTATATTTGATATTTCTGACTGAGTAGAATTGAGCACAGTTGCCTTATGAAAGAAGCATAATACCAACTTTTGAATGAATTTAAAATTATGACTGATCTATACATTTGTGAAAGCAACAGATTCTTGCAAAACCTCTGCAGAGTAAAAAACTAATTCTGCAATATGTAATGCAGCTAGCATCTATATAAGTCAGCCATTGTGTTAGTTATTGCATTAGCCTGCTTGCCGAACCAAGGGCATCGATGTTTACTCTTTTTGGTTTTTTAAAAAACTTGAGCTTCGTACCCCTCCTGAACTTCTTCAAACTTGAAATTGTATTTTGAACAATAAAATAGTTGTTTTCTCAAAATCGCCCATATACAGACAAGTCTGTGGTTACAGTAACATAATTTTACTGGCTCAATGCAGCCCGATGGGACGAATTTCCGCCGGTTTCCTGACTATTTGTCACACCACAAAAATATTAAAAAAAAGTCCGTTTTCGCAGGTACTATTATAGATGGTGGTTGGTACGTCTTCGGTTCGACTCTCAACCCTAAGTTTCTCGGCCTTGACATTTGGTGCTGTGGTTTGTTATTTTGCTGTGACTCTCGACCCTAAGTTTTTCTCCGGCCTTGACAATTGGTGCTGTGGTTTGTTATTTTGCTGTGACTCACGATCCTAAGTTTCTCTCCGGCCTTGGAAATTGGTACTGTGGTTTGTTTGTTTTTTTAAATATGGAACAGCAATCTCTCAAGGCTCTCCGGCCTTGGAAATTGTTATTGGGTTTGTTTTTTTTTTAAATATGGGAACAGTAATCTCTCAAGGGTATATCCAACAGCCTGCAAGTTAGATATATCAGAAACTTGTGACTTAGTAGGGGTCGAGATGTCTCGAGACCTTTTATCCCAGGGGAGAGCCTCTATCCCAGGGGTCGCCTACCCTTCAATCCTTGTCACAAAAGGCCAATGAGCAACCTTACCCCCTTCAAACCTTGTCACAAGGGCCAATAAGCAACCTTACCCCAGCCAGTTTTGAACCAATTAATACTGTAATTTGTTATTTTGGACAAAATGCCATCAACAATAATCGGGAAATTGTTAAAGTCAAAGCCTTAGCAAAATCACCTTCTAACTGGATAGTGGACTTAGGATGTCTCGTGTTCTAAATCCAAGTGTGCATGTGCAGATTTGGGTTCAGATGCGCTGGGAATTACCTCGAATTCTAAATCCAAGTGTGCATGTGCAGCAGCTTTGGGTTCAGATGCGTTGGGGAATTACCTCGAACATTTTGGGTTTAGATGCGTTGAGGAATTACCTCGAACGCATCGTATTCTAAATCCAAATATGCATATGCAGATTTGGGTTCAGATGTGTTTGGGAATGACTTCAAACACATCGTATTCTAAATCTAAGTGTGTATATACAGATTTGGGTTCAGATAAGTTGGGAAACTACCTCGAACGCATCCTATTCTAAATCCAAGTATGCATGGACAGATTTGGGTTTAGATGCGCTGGGGAATTACCTCGAACGCAACAGGATGGCCCTAGGCCTTAGATCCGTTGAATGGTATATTCCCAAAGTGTTATGAACAGCTTAGAGGACTTCTAACCAATGAAAATGGTATATTCCGTTGAATGGTATTTTTTCCCAAAGTGTCATGGAAAATGAAAATGAACCTCTGGCCAATGGATGCTCAAAGGTTGCTGTGTTCCTTGACTGAAAGGGAAGGCCATTGGATGCTGAAAGCATGCTAAGTATCCAAGTGAACATAAGTTGGAGAAAGTTAACTTAGTTGATAAGCGTCGATAATAATCTCACGACATTGATTATAGTGTATTAAAATTGAAGCACGCAGTGTTTTCTTTTCCTCATTAGCTCTGGCCGGCTACAAATACACTTCTCAATGTCTGTGAGTGTTTGTGTCCATAAAAGAATCAACGTGCAAGTTAACAATCCTTTTCATTGTTATAATAATCAGCAGTATAGATCCATTTTAAACGGGTATCTTTAAAGCACTCCACTTTAAACTGGGACTCGTTTTTGCTTGTCCGGCCAAGACTTGGTCGGAATCCGGCTATAGAGGACTCGTTTATGAAGCCGTCTAAAACCTCGACAATTTCGCCTGTCCGGCCAAAACTTGATTGGAATCCGACGATATGAAATCTAAAAATCTGGCGATTTGTGTTGATTAAATTGTTTTTCTGAACATCTAGATGAATTCAACACCCCGGAAACCCCCCAGGGCATCCAAATTATGCAGGATTAATACTGTTATTTGAGATTCTAAAAATTCTATCAGGGATTCCGGCAAATTCATGTCTGAAAAAACGATTTTCTCCAAGCAAAATCGTAGAGGTTTTAGACAACTCGTTTTATTAAGCACTAAGATCTATCAAGCACTCTATCTATGTTTTTTCTAGATTGAAGGAGGATGGGACAATGATTTTATGGGCCTTGTTCAAAATTCAAAAGAAATAATTGTATAAAAAATAAATGGTATCTATGCATGGATAACTTTTAGTTCATGTATGAATAACATAGAGTGAATAAAAGGTAGTGACAAACAACTCAAACAACTCATTTAACTAAAGAAGGTAATAGGTAGTTGAGGCGTAGACAACAAGTAATTACAACTAAGTATGGAGCACAAGTAACAGATAACTTGTTCATGAGACTTAACTTGTTCATGGAACTTAAATTGTAACCTATCGGTGTTCACTCACTATAAGTTAAGTGGTTGTGTTAATTACTTTTTTATTACTTTTTTCTTAGTAATATTAACATCTCCCATACTAAACTATAGAAAACCTAACTACTCTCGATATAATAACCAACTTGCAAACAAATAAAAGCAAGCCTATAAACCCGTTCGCTCTCTCCACAATTAGCAAACTAATGATTCTCTACCCTTTAAAATAGATGTGATGGCTTTTTACTTTTAGATCCTTGTTTTCCATTCCTGGCTTGTTATATATTCTCTACTTTTAAAATAGATGTGATGACTTTCTACTTTTAAATCCTTGTTTTCAAGTCCCGTTTTGCTATATTTGAGGAAAGTTTCCATGACACCCTTGGAACTTAGGCTGATTACCACTATAGGCTTCAATTTGTTCCTTCATCAGCTCTTTCTCTAACCCCACTAGTCACCTCCCCGGCATCCTTCCATATTGAAGTCAAAAGTTAGTACTCGCATTTAACTATGGAACATCCTTGATTCAAAAGTTAAAGAATTTCAGCAGAGTGTATAGTGACGGGGTTTCCTTGCATATACTAATTTCCATGCACGTTGGTTGTGATTGGTGAGAGCTATATTTGTTTAAGCACACAACTTGTGTGTTCAGAGTTGTGCATTCAGTGTTGTATTTCGAACATGGATTTTTTTTAGCTCCGATTTTTCATATATTTTGTGTAATCTTGATTACTTTCAAATATTGTGTTTACAAATACATCTTCAAACCCGGTTTAAACTTGTTAATTTAAGATGCCCGTCAACACCATGAAATTCTGTCAATCACATGTGATGTGTGTTGATTGTTGGAGTTTCGTACCTATATATATTGCGGCCTTCCATTTTGGATTCATGGACCTTTGTTCTCAAAAGAAACAAAAGAATGAATAATGCATACATATATATGGGATAATTTTACACTGATTTTCCCTGAGTCCATGGATGAGAACTCCGAGATTAAATTAGTTTGAATTATGTGCACTTAGAGAGTGTAGATATGAGATCTCTTAGATAAAATTAGTTTGAATTATGTGCACTTACAGTGTAGAGATGAGATCTCCGAGATGGAATTAGTTTGAGTTATTTGCACTTATATGTAGAGATGAGATCTCCTAGTTGAAATTAGTTTGAATTATGTGTGTTTACATTGTAGAGATGAGATCTACTAGCTGAAATTAGTTTGAATTATGTGCACTTGTGTAGAGAGTGAGCTTCTATTGCTTAAACAGAAGATACTTCGTCGTTGGCTTATAGGAGTGCAGTCCTGTGTCATTCCATAGGATTTAAACTAATCAAAGTATTCCTCAATATTATATGAAACAAAGTGTGTGTATTGCTTTATTTTGCATGCATAATCCAAACACTTTGCGATACCCTTGTTTATTATAAAAAATTGGGTAGTCTCATCTACACACACCAAGCTCTGATACCACTGTTATGTGTTTTCAACAAGCATAAAGAATTACGAGAGAAATCAAGTTGCAATCACAAAATAGAGACACATAATTTACCCTGGAAACTCCATGCAGAGAAAACTAGCACCAAATGAAGATCTTCATTTCATAGCCAAAACCGGCCATATGGGCCAAGTGAGCTAGCCACCACTCACCTCCAGGCCACTTTACAATGGAGTACACCAATCCCTTTATAGGCTTCATTACATACAAATACAACTATCAAGAAACCACGGGCTACCAAAACCATCTGCCTGAAACCACTTATATCATTGCTCATTCCCGAGTCAAAGTTAACCCTAACACTATATTGATCTTAATGGTTAACATTTTGCATTTATATTTTTATATTAAAAAAAACAATATAGAATAATGGTTATTTTTCATTTACATATTAAAAGCAAAAACAAAAATACATGATATATTATTTTTTAGAATTATCTCAAAAATATATATTATGTATTTTTTTTAATATAGAATGTAAAGTAACTATATATATATATGCAAAGTATCTTAATAACTATTGTAATCAATCTAGTTTTGGTAGCATAAATAAGAAGAGATATATCATATGTTAGATTCTGAAAACTCTTCCTATTTAAAATAAAACATAAAATATAAAATATATACAGTTTAAAAGAATTTTTTGGGTCTTTGGTTTAACCCATTAAATTGGTAATTTAGTATCTAAGAATACAGTGAGGTTCAAAATATTGTTTTGGTGAAGAAGGGTGGAAAGAAGAACTTAATGTTATCTTTGAAAAATAACGAGGGTGGCAACAATAGTAGTTGTTTTGGAAGCCAAATGATGTTGTGTTTGGAAAAGGAATTTGTGAGGGAAGAAAAGAAGGTATGTTGTTGTTTTGTTGCCATACCAAAGGGCCTATATAGTGAGGAGAAGAGAGAATATATTCCCACGAAATCTGGGGAGATGTTATATGAGTTTGGAGAAATAATCTTAGATGAGATGCCAAAGGGATTACCGGCTGCGATGAGTATATCCCACCATATTGATCTAATAGGAGGGTCTCCTTTTCCTAATAAGGCACCACATATGATGACCCCATCATAAAGTGAAGAGATGAACAAATATGTTCAGGAGTTGGTGGAAAGAGGACTAATTAAGGAGAGTTCAAGTCCATGTACAATACCAATTGTACTTGCACCCAAGAAAGGAGGAGAATGGAGGACGTGCACCGACTCAAGGGCCATCAAAAAAATTACAATTAAGTACATCTTTTCATTACCTAGGATGGATCATTTATTGGATTGATTGAGTGGAGTAAGATTCTTCACCAAGATTGATTTAAAAAGAGGTTAGATCATTAGATTAGAATTCGTGAAAGGGATGAATGGAAGACTGCATTCAAGACCAAAGGAGGACTATATGAATGGTTAGTTATGCCATTTGGATTGACAAAGTCTCCATGTGTCTCCATGGGATTGATGAATGAGGTATTGAAACCTTACGTTGTAAGTTTGTGGTTGTTTATTTGGATGATATTCTTATTTTCAAAAAGGCAAAGGAGGATCATCTTGCACATTTGTTACAAGTATTACAACAGTCGAGGGTCAACTCTGAATCGGAATCGGAATCAGTAATGAATCGGTCATAAATCGGTTGATTTGAATTTAATGAATCGATTTACTCAAAAATACATTAAATGTTAAAATTTTAAAGAAAAACAACATTTTCAAGATTTTAGGATTGTTGTTATGACCCATACCTGTTGTTTGAAGGCCAAAGAGCACCTATACTTGTTGTTTAGGGCTGCTTTCATCCACAGTACCGCCCACGATTTATTATTAGCCTTTAAGGTGATTTTCATGACTTTTTACTGCTGCAAAGGTCATAGCAGGCACATGTTTGCTTCAAAATTGTTGTACAAGGGTTTGAACAGCTTCAACCTAAGTTGCATGAATTTGGGAAACGGGGACGAAACAGGGAAACTTCAAAACAGGGGAAACATGACCCCCCCCCCCAAATTTTGGAAATGAGGAAATGCTATATATATATAATTAATAAATTAGCAAAGACATTTACAAAAATGAATGTGAAATATAAATCATCAATCATACATGTCAATGAATCATTGCCTATATTGGGATCCTATTCATCAATAGCACCCTATGCCTCCCTCCTCTAGCCTCCAGCTCTTGCCTCTAACTCGAATTTCAAAGTTGATCCTCCAAGGACATTAGTCAACAACTCAACACACTACAATTTTGATGAAACTTCCTAATCCAATTGCTAAAATAACGTAGAAAAAGCTTTCCATGATTGATAAGTGATTTTGCATGAGTGAATAGTACATTTTTATTAAGGTCATGACAGAGGAATTCAACAATCAACACCACCAACATCAAGGTACATATAGGGGTTGATTTGCTTGATTAAATGCTAATTCCATACCCTCATACATGATAGAATCTAGTGGAAACCTTATAATCCTAAAATCCTGAAAACTATTAAGTTTGTTTGAATTTTGAATGGGATCTAAAAATCTACTTTTTGCAAATGAAGTCTGATGAGGTTGGAACCACTCTCAAACATCCTGAAACAATTAATGGTAATGTTAAAATTTTAAGAATTTAACATTACCATTAATATCACCAAGTACAACTGCACCATGGGGATATTGCATTGTTTTTTTAGTCCGCGGGCACCCACAAAAAATTCCAGACAAACCTGCCGATTTTTTACATAAATCGACCGATTCAGTGTTCAGATCGGCCGGTTCGGTACCGAACCGGTCGACTGAACCGATTTACAGACCGATTTGATTCGATTCCTTGTCAAATCGGTAGATTGGCCGATTCTGAAACTGATTTGGTCAATTTTTTAAACATAGAGTTAAAAGCATGAAAATTTGTTGATGAACCTGCATAAGTGTTCTTTTATGAACTAGGATTTAGTGTACATGGGTTTTATTAAATATCAATAAGGTGTGAAGATGGATCCTGATAAGGTAAATGCAATCATAGGATGGTCAATACCCAAAAGTGAAACTGAGGTACGAAGTTTCCATGGATTAGATAGTTTTTATAGAAATTTTAGTGGTATTTTTGCACCACTAATAACATGCATGAAGAAATGATATTTGATGCAAACATGACTCTTCTAAGTGAAGGCCACATATAAGAATGCATAGCCCAACCAAAATGAACACCCACAACAGGAAGAAATCACAAAGTGAAACCAGTAATGTCCTTCTATGAATTCAATAAAATCAATTTTTAGAAAGGTTGATTACAATTCAGACTCAATGCTTTGTTTCAATCGGTCTGGTGTTATGTTATAGTCAGTGATTGTTTCTTCCTCTTAATGCTTGCTCTTGAAAAATGGCCAAAAGGATCATTCATTTTGGAACTCGCTCAATATTTATACCTCCTTCATTGCCACCTTTGGCATGAGAACTTGTACCTGGCGAACCAAAACCATGTGAACTCGAATCACATGACAGTGAAATCTATGAACCTGTGACTTGAGAACCCGTCCCTGTACCAGAAGTATCTGTAGATTGAGTCCCTAAACTATAGATCCTGAAACCCATGGACTAGTCACCCCTAAAATCTGTGACCCTGCACTCCGAATAGGTAAACTTTGAGATGTTGTCACTTGTGGATTAATAACCTGCTGCTCCACCATATTTGACTCACAAGACTTCCTAAAGGCACACTCCTCCTCAAATCTCACCTCCCTCCTCACCACAACTTTTCTTTGTGCAAGAAGGTATAAGCGGAAGGCATTCGAAGTGTCATCATAGCCAACAAAGATGCCTTTCTCCGTAATGTGATCTAACTTTTTCCTCTTCTCAGAAGGAACATGAGAATATGTAAGGCATCCAAATATGTGGAAGTGGCCTATCTCAGGCCTCTTCCCGGTGAACATCTTTTCGAGAGTTTTACACCCCAAGGCATGGTGTGGACTCTTATTCTGCACTTAAACAATGGTACTACAATCCTTAACCCATAGAAAGAAAGGAAGACTATGATCATGCAGCATGGCTCTAACTGCTCCCACTATAGCTCTGTTCTTCCTTTTGGCAACTCCATTTTTCTATGGAGTATATGGAACGGTCAACTACCTCATGATCCCCTCCTAACCGCAAAACTCATCAAACTCCTTGGAGGTATACTCTCCCCCATTGTCTGACCTGAGACCTCGAATCTTCCTCCTTGTTTGGTTCTCCACAAGAGCTTTGAACTCTTGCAACCTCTTCGAGAATTCCTCAGAATTCTTGTTTTTCAGGAAGTAGATCCAGGTCTTCCTAGAGTAATAATCAATGAAACTGATATAGTACTCAAAACCTGTCAATTAAGCAGAAGACATAGGTCCACATAAATTAGAATGTATAAAATCCAGTACTCCTCCTGATCTTCTATCGTTGCTCGAAAAAGAAGTCTTGGTGTACTTTCCCAAAGCACACACCACTCTGCTCTGTGTTGAACTGTGGTAAACCTGTAGACATCTCTCTCAGTAATTTCAAAGCTGAATGATGAAGGTGTGCCATCCTCCTATTCCATAACTCACACAAATCGCTCCTACTGCTAGTGTGGGACAATGCATGATGAGGCTGGAAGAGAATATTGTACAGTTTCCCACATCTAAATCCAGTGGCATATTAAGTAGATGGTCTTATTGCTCTGAGAAAAAAATACACTTTTCCATCTAGGAAATACACTCCAAAGCCCCTGTCCTCAATAGTGGAAACTGAAACAAGGTTCATCTTCAGCCCGAGGATGTACAAAACATCCCTCAATATCATGGGTTGCATGGACTCCCTCTGAAAGCTAATAGTCCCTCGCCGAACTTCTCTCACGACAATATCATCACCTAACACTACCTCTAGACTCAAGCTGGCCTCAGTCATCTCGGTGAACATGTCTCGAACACCTGTCATATGGATCGAAGCCCCACTGTCATTGTACCAAGTGGAATAAGTGGTAGAAGCACTCAATGAATGACCAACCAATAAGGAATATTGTGTCTAATACTCCACATCAGTGCTGGTGATAGATGCTCTCTCTGTACAACCAGCATAGAAAGAAAACTCTCCCTCAAATCATGTAGCAAACTCATCAATGTTTGTTGTTGTTTTCCTCTACTATTTCTTCTTCTTCTTGTTCAGACATTGTCCAACATAGTTTCCAAACTTCTGGCAAGAAAATCACTCGACTTTGCTCATGTCTCTCTTTTGCTCACCATTATGCTCCTTGGCCCCACCCTTAGGTCCCTTCTTGAACTTCTTCTTCTTTCCCTTCATTGCCAATGCCAAATTGTCTTCATCCTCCTTATTCTGAGACGAACTACCCTGTACATACCCTCTCTGGGTCTCCTCCTGAATGAAGTCATCCCGGAGATGATCCCAGGAAGGCATATGCTCATGAGAAACCATGGACACCACAAATATACCCCATGTATTTTTCACGACATTCAATGATGTCCGCACCAACTCATTTCCCTGTACAACCTCCCCAACAGTTGCAAGTTCATCTCTCACCTGTGTGATCTTAGTAAGGTAGAAATCCATGCTTTCTCCCTTACTCATGTGAACACCCTTCAACTTTTCTCTCAACACCATCTTCTTGTTTTCATTTGAACTTTGGTGAAGATTTGTTAAAGTAGTCCACATCTGAAAAGCATGGGATTTTGCTGAAATATGTGGGATCACATGATCCTTCACAACATCAAGTATGATCTCCTTCTCACTTTTACATCCTTCTTAAGAATGTTAACTTTTGAGCATTAATTCACAATACTCTAGGATCTTTACTGAGAGAATAACATGTACAATATATTAATTCATATCAATCATAACAAGCATGTCAATCATCACAAGAAGAAAAAGCATGAGAGACAAGAGACACAGAGTTTCCGTGGGGAAAACCCTAAGGTGAAAAACCCCACAACTTCCTCAGAGATAGAGAGAGCAATAGCTCAACCAAAGTACAACCAAAATACACAGAGATAGTCTCCTAGTAGCAGATGATCCTCCTCCTCACATGTGCGCCACTTTCCAAGTGAAGGAGTTTCTGAGTGATCCAAATAGAGATCTCTCGATCTCTATTTATACTTGATCTGTTTTCCCAGTGACCTTATGGGGCCGACTTGTCTAGCTAGGTACATCAACCATATATTACATAAATAAGGGCCAACCCCACACATGGTGGTCTAATAACCCATCAGCAAGTTCACACACTTGCGACACTTGTCAATACACATGATGACACTTCCGTGTAGAGGAATGACACATCTCTATAGGAGTACAATAATATATAAATGAAATACATGGATGAAATACATTCCGAAGTTACATATACATCAGCACTCCCTCTTAACTAGGAAGGTATTTCTCGACACAAATCTGCTAGCACAAGTCTTCTTCTCTGGATCATCATCATCGATGCATCATTCTCGAATCATCGTCATCGTCACTGCTGATGCTATCTCAGGCAATCTCTGTATCTACTCGTCATAGGAAGTTCTACAGAGCTAGTCCTTTTTCATACTGGATGTAGGCCCACCACCTGCAGGTCTTCATCATCACTGGCCATACTGTGGAATCCTCATGACTTTTTATGTGCGTCACAAAACCTCGAAAGAGCATCCTAGGATGTTATGGGTACACAACTCCGACCTGTAGGATCTCCCAAGGCCATATTATATGTGACCTCACCACAAAACCTCGCAAGAGCATCCCAGGCTGTTATGAGCACACAGCTCTAACTATAGGATCTCCCAGGGACAGATTACATGTGGTCACCACAAAACCTCGCAAGAGCATCCGAGGCTATTATGAGCACACAGCTTTACCTATAGAGTCTCCCAGGGACATATTACATGTGGTCATGGAAAAACCTCGCAAGAGCATCCCAGGACTTATTACAGGCACACATCCCAACCTATCGGATCTCCCAGGGACATATTACATGCCATAGGACAAAACCTCGAAAGAGCATCTGCCAAATATCCCAGGGCCAGATTATATGCCATAGGCAAAACCTCAAAAGACTATCTGCAGATCTCCCAGGGCCAAATGATATGTCCTCCCAGAGCAAAACCTCGAAAGAGCATTTGCCAGATATCCTAGGGCCAAATTACATGCCATAGGAAAAACCTCGAAAGACTATCTGCAAATCTCCTAGGGCCAAATTATATGCTCATCTGCACAACCTGTTCCACAGCCATAAAGAATCAACCTGATACTCACCATACATCATCCTGATGTACACATGATCATCCTGATCATCATCACTGCAACATCCTGCTGCATGTCATCTAGAGAAACATCCTAAAGCTCATCATCCATGATCATCCTGATCATACAATGCATCTACCTGATGCATACCAAGTATCTACCTGATATATATCACCATACATGATCCACCTGATCATACAATGTATCCACCTTATACATACATAGATACATGATCCACACAATGTATCCACCTGATATATATCAACATACATGATCTACCTGATACATATACAGATACATGGTCCAAGCATCCAACATGATGCATATACAAATACATATAAATGATCCAACTGATCATATCCAGCATCCAACATGATGCGTACAGACATATACATATAAATGATCCAACTGATCATATCCAGCATCATCCTGATGCATATACATAGTAGTAATTGGTGCATCGTCCTGATACTCATCATCCAGGGCTTACATCCACAGCCATGTGAAGGATCCTCCTTCCAACATGCTTGGAATGGCTTCTGCAAATGTGTTCATCACTTCTTCCTCGAAGTGTCATCAATCTGAAGAACACCAAGCCTCTCTCTGAAGTACTCAAACTTCACTCTAGCTAGTGGCTTCGTCAGCACATCTGCAATCTGCTTGCCGTCGCAACATACAAGAGCTTCACTGCTCCTCTCTACACCATATCCCTGATATAGTGATATTTGATCTCTATGTGTTTCGACCTTTCATGAAACGTTGGGTTCTCAGATAGCTTCACACAACTCTGGTTATCACAGAAAATACCAATAGCATCCAACGGGAGATCAAATAACTCAGATAGTAGCTTCCAAAGCCATACTGCCTCACAACTAGCCGAACAGGCTGCAACATACTCTGCCTCGATTGTACTCAGTGTTATGCAGGACTGCTTCCTGCTAAACCAAGAGATCACACCTGATCCCATACTGCAGCAGCACCCAGATGTGTTGTTCCTATCTGCAGCACTACTTGCCCAATCTGAATCAACATAACCCTGCAAGTTAAAATTTTGATTCGCTTCATACCTGAGCCCATAATCAACTATACCCTTAAAGTACCTCAGAATATGCTTTACAGCAACCAAGTGAACACTCCTCGGATTCGTCAGGTACATCAAGGACCCAATCATCTAACGATACATAGTGATATCAACCGGCTCAGATGAAGCATCACACAGAAGCTTCAGATTCGATGCCATAGGTGTGGCCATGTCCTTGCAGTCCATCATCCTGAACCTCTTCAGGATCTCTACTGCATACTTCCCTTGTCCAAGAAATATTCCATCTACACTCTACCACACCTCCATACCAAAAACAAATAATGCATCATCCCCAAGTTCTTCATCTCGAACTTGGCATCAAGCTTCCGCTGCGTGTCGGCAATCAATCTATCTTCACCTGTAATAAACAGGTCATCCATATACAAAAGTAGTATCACTAGATTTCCTTCCTCAACCTGGTAGTAAAGGTTGGAATCCGCTTTACTCTTGGTAAAGCCCAAACTGGATAGAAACCTGTCTATTTTACCATACCAAGTTCTACACATATATGAATTCCTGTCATGTGTCTCAGAACCAAGTGGCTGCTCCACATACACTTCTTCTTCAACTACACCATTCAAGAATGCTATCTTGAAATCCATTTGGTGTATCTTTCATTTCATCACTGCAGCCAGAGCAAGTACGGATCTAATGGAAGTGTATCTGGCTACAGGAGAAAAAGTCTCTATGCTACCACCTGCAGCATGCATGATCTTGTAGATCCTCTTGGAAGTCACTACAGACTCCCCTTCAGGGCTTGGGACTGCATCACAAACATCTTTCTTCATGATCGACGGATCATGGCATTCTTCCCGTATCCTGGGAACTTCAATATCTTCAATAGATAATTTTGTTGCTTGAACAAATGTTGTAGTCCTTCTTTTGTAGGTGAAGGTATATGGTCTTTCCTACAAAACAAGTTAAATTGCATGATTAGAAACATCTCATAATTTTCAGACAAATTCTTACACATAAAGAAATATGTCATACACTCATGCAATTATCTTAGCCAATGCTTCAATACAACATTTATCCATGTTCCATAACTTTCAAGATGCCTTCCAGTCTCTACCAGAACATTGTTAAGAGTTTGCATAGATCCCAACATGTCAGCAAAGAGGTTTCATTCTAGATAAGTAGCAATGATGTTGTACAGTGCCATAGGCCTACTTACCCATCAAATGCATATTAGTAGTAAGCTATTCATTAATGCAATCATTCTAATATGCATAATACACATCCTAAAGCTAGGAACATAAGCATATACATCATTGAACAATATTATTTAAACAAACAAATATGCAAGAAATGACAATTAAAATACTTATCTTTGTTTGTTTGTTGGGTGGACTCCCTCTTAGTCTTTGCTTCCTTGCAGGAGCTGCTGGAGTCCTAGTCTAAAGTAGTTTCTTCTACACCTTTATGTTGTGGAATGTAGAGAGATGGTCAACTCCCTCTGAATATCTGCATCCTTGCAGAAACCACTAGAGTGTGCTCCCTCTTTATCTTTGCTTCCTGGATTACCTGTTCTTGAACTTGTATTCATTCTTGATCCCTATGCATGCTTATTAGTATCATCATTGTGTTATCCTCGAGGTCTCATACATAATCAAACATTCATTAATATAATCTTAATATTATCAAAACTCAATAATCTCAAGCATGTATAGTCAGGATCATTTCAAACAGAAATAATAAGCATTCTTATGGTTAGTCATAAACATAATATACTTGAACCCGTGATTACTCAAACCTATGACTCTTCTGGTTAGTCATATCATCAATTAAGGTAAGAAACATAATATGCATAAGCCCTAGATTACTCAAACTTGTAACTTCAAGAGTAATCATTATCAATCATACAAAAGTATACGATATATATAACAAAAACATACCTAGTCATCATATTTGCTAATTATGTCTTAGCAATGTGTTCTTGTTCTCTTCAATTACCTGCATAACTCATTAGTTAACCTTTGCAAAAACAAATTATACATACCTCTATGTGATCCATGACTATGTATGAATCCTTGTCTTCATGTCACCATAGCATGTTCAAGCTGTCCCTTCAATTTGTACAATCCTCCCTCTTGCTCTCCAATCACCACCACATCATCAATAGTTTTACCCTTTGGCCGCATCAGAACTTGGCCATCTACAAATGCAACCCTCATGCCTTTTGCATCCAATACAGAGATGGAGAGAAGATTATTCTTGAGCCCAGGTACATAAAGAACTTCTTTCATCTTCAAAGACTTTCCAGAATCTAGGTTGTAGGAGGCTTCACCACTTCCTTTGATAGGGTATTGATAATCATCCCCAAGTTTCACCTTATGGGGTGACTCATGT
This sequence comes from Larix kaempferi, assembly GCA_027924585.1. NCBI lineage: Eukaryota > Viridiplantae > Streptophyta > Pinopsida > Pinales > Pinaceae > Larix > Larix kaempferi. The sequence goes on from BSBM01001346.1 coordinate 15,629,493, forward strand.
TCAGATAGGTTTATGAAAGATTCTTTAAACCCAGTCATGTGTTTGGAAGCCCCACTGTCAATTAACCAATCATTACAACCATGAGAGATAGTACCTGTGAGAGCAGAGATTAAAACATACTCTTCTTCACTTGATGAGTCATCATCACTTTCTGCCCTAGCCTTCTTCTTTGGAGGTTCATCATCTTCGGCAGCATGAGCATGGAACTTTCTTTTGCTGCCCTTCTTCTTCTTGCTGGAGTTGTTGTTATCCCTTTTGTTCTTGGGACATTCTAAAGCAAAGTGACCCTTCTCATCGCATGTGAAACATCTTAGATCCTTCTTATTCTGTTGTTGGTTGTGATAGGATCTCTTGTAGTGAGAGTGCTCGCTCTTGGGCTTGCTTCTTTTGGTGTGAGCTGCGAGAGCTTGATCTTCACCTCCCATCTTTTCTTCTCAAGCTACAAGCCTAGCTTCTTCTTGAGAGCATTCCTCCCACAGTTTACTGAAAGAGATCAATTTCTTTCTTGCACAAATTCCTTGAATAAAGGAGTCCCATGACCTAGGTAGGCCATTCAAAGTGGTCATAACTACTTCACCAATGTCCACTACTTCATCCACAGCTTCAAGTTGTTCCTTGATCTGAGAGACTTTGGAGAAGTAAGATTGAATGGTCTCTCCATTCAACATCTTGACCCCTTTCAATTGATTCCGCAGAGTTATCTTCCAATTTATGTTCTTCCCTTCAAATAACTTGGTCAGGGAGTCAAACATCTCTTTGGGTGTCTTCAGAGATGACACATGGGGGATGAGATGGTCCTTGATAGAATCAGCAATGATTCTCTTTGCCTTGACCAAGTTCTTCTTATGCAATAGCTTAGCCTCTTCATCCTCTAGGATAGGGACCTTAGAGCTGATGTAAGAGTCCAATTCATTTTCTTCCAGGATTAACCCAATCCTATACTTCCAGGCTCGGAAGTTATCAGCCCTTTCAAGCTTATCCTCAAGCTTGGTGTGGTGAGACATCTTAAAGAGTACTTCAAATGGAAATAAAAAAGATTTAGGTCTTACCACTTGACTTGCTGAAAACTGGATCTGGTCCCGGATTAGGGTTTGTCGAAGAAAAAAAAAAAACCTAAAAATTCAAAATATAAATTTCAACTTTCTGAAAGGGTAGAAAGATGCGCCTTGATGAGTTGATCAGCTTGGTGTATTCAGAATTTGAGATCTGCAAAGCTTCACCCTTCAGAAATGCCTTTTTGTCTTCCCGGGTTCACTGAGGAGGACCCTGAATTAGGGTTTGATTTTCCCGGAGATCTACCCAGCCAAAAATCTCGATCCAAAGCTCTAAACTTTGATTTTTGCAAGGAGCTTCCAGCTATGTCTTTAGATTCCAGAAATTTCTATTTTTGTGGAAACCCTATTTTTAGGGCCAAATCTGAAAAAGCTCAGAATTGAATTCTGATTGGACAAATAGATTCTCCTTGATGAGTAGAGTCAATCTATTATACTTCTTTTTCAAAATCTGTGGAGAGAAACCCAATAAACAAGAAACCCTAGTTTCCGTCACTACACAATGTCTTCTTCTCAGGTTAGCGCTGATACCATGTTAACTTTTGAGCATTAATTCACAATACTCTAGGATCTTTACTGAAAGAATAACATGTACAGTATATCAATGCATATCAATCATAACAAGCATGTCAATCATCACAAGAAGCAAAAGCATGAGAGACAAGAGACACAGAGTTTCCATGGGGAAAACCCTAAGGTGAAAAACCCCACAACTTCCTCAAAGATAGAGAGAGCAATAGCTCAACCAAAGTACAACCAAAATACACAGAGATAGTCTCCTAGTAGCAGATGATCCTCCTCCTCACATGTGCACCACTTTCCGAGTGAAGGAAGAATGAGTTTCTGAGTGATCCAAATAGAGATCTCCCGATCTCTATTTATACTTGATCTGTTTGCCCAATGACCTTATGGGGCCGACTTGTCTAGCTAGGTACATCAAACATATATTACATAAATAAGGGCCGACCCCACACATGGTGGTCTAATAACCCATCGGCAAGTTCACACACTTGCGACACTTGTCAATACACATGATGACACTTCCGTATAGAGGAATGACACATCTCTATAGGAGTACAATAATATATAAATGAAATACATTCCAAAGTTACATATACATTAACAAAGAAAAGCATCCCTATCTGTAGCATCGATAGGTATTATGACTGGATTAGCTGTGGTACTGTTCAATATCTCACATAGTTCAGTTTCCTCCAGTATCAACACTATTATATCCTTCCATGGGCTAAAACTTACAACCCCATCCAACCTATCTTCAATTCAAGTCCATTGGCCATAACCCCAAACTGTCCAAGAACCTGTTTTCTTCTCAAAATACATGTTCTCCCTTCTTTCCCAATTCTGGAATTTTTCCAAGTAGCTTATTCTATGCCCTTTACTTCAACTTTGATACCATGAAAATTTTGTATTACCAACCCAGTTTCAAGTTTTGATTTTCACATGAAGTTTAATGCCCAAACCCCATAACTGCAAATTAGTTGTGCATGCATGAAAATTCAATCTTTCTTAAAACACATGGAAATTTTTCTACTTTAAACAACTCATAAAATTAAATGGCATCCAAACCACAAATTTTAAGACTCGAAAATTTTAGCCAAATTGGCCCAGGAAAAACCCCGAAACGAAAACCTGACGAGAGAGAGAAAAATTGTATTTCAAAGACAAATTACAAAAAAATTCTCTAGTACTTATCTCAACCAATTTCTTCTCGAAATTTGTGCCAAACTCTCCCAATACGGCCTGCTAAAATTTTTGTACTTTTTCCTCGATTTATGTGCCCATATTTCTATTATACGGCCTCACACATGCGACCTCGAAAACTGTGCAAAATCAATTCCTCGATATATGTGCAAACAACAAAACACTGCCTCAATTTCTGTGCAATCCTATACGGCCTGCTGACAACAATAAATGTTGTACTTCACCTCAAAATTCATGCCAACTCTGCCTCGATTTATGTGTTGTTGTACGGCCTCGTACAGTACGGACTTCCTCGAATTCTGTGCAATTTCATATTGCTATACTATGCCTCAAAATTCGCTCCCTCCTCCTCCTTGGGATTCAAAGCCAATGTTCAATCTCTTTCTCTCTAGGAAGAAATCTCTTCAAAACCTAGGTTCTTCTCCTCTCTTCTCTTGCTCTCCTCCTCCAAAGATCTCATTTGGAAAATGAACAATGAATTAGGTTTGATGCCTTTCCTCTAGTTTTGTTTGAGGTAACCACCACCCACCAAATCCATGGCTAGGATTTAATATTGACGTAATGAGATCTAGGGCCCACATTAATTGCTCATTAATTTCTTAGTAATATAAATGAAAACACTTTTTAATTCACATACGCAAGTGACCCTTTTAATTAAATCTTCACTTAAGTCTCATAAAGTCAATTTAAAATTATAACCTCAAACTCACTTTATAAAGTGACTTTATAAAAATAAAATACTAGGGACCTCATTTAATGTTTTTGTGCACCCCAAGGCATCACAAGGTGAAAAACATCTCCTAGGTACTTTTTCAACACTTTGAAACATCGAGCACTTACGCATACTTCAGTATTTCTTTCTTTCAGTACTTGAGCATCTGTCACAGATCTACAGTATCATTATGCGCACCATCAAAACTTCATTCTGTTGCATGTGCGCACTCAGCTCCTTTCTAGATCATACTATTATGTCCATAAGCCCCTTGATGCCCCGAAAATCAAACTGAAACTTTTACTTGAAGCTCTTATGCTCTCACCATCAAGCTTACTTCAAATATCCAACTTGCATCTCTATGTATACATGTCCTGCACAGATTGTATGTTCACAAGTTGGTTGTGGCATCCCTTCTTCCATACTTCACGGATTGTGCATATGCCTCGTGTCATCTCCTATGTTGTTGATATGTCATATGTTATGTGTCTTGCGCCCTCATGGTCCACAACTTAGTGTAACTTTACACCTTGGTGATGTAACTATGTGCCTGTTGTCGCCGGATCAGCACACCTGGTTAACGCAACAGAAAATCCTTGCTACTACTCGGTGTGCCCTTGGGGTAAAGTCTCGATTCAAGGTTGTCACCTAATCTTGACTCCTCCGTTTAGGCAAAACTCCCAATGAAGCCAAGGGGGGTAGTCCCTAAGGAATGTTTCTAAGTTTGTTAGAGCTTCCAATGAAATAGTTAAAAGGTATTTTATTTTTTTAGGAGTTTATTATGGGTTTAAGTTAAAATGTCACAAGATTTCCTTTGCAAAATGATTTGTAATTAGATAAGTGCTTTCACCAGCAAGAAATAAAGATGCACGATATTGATACTAAGCAATTATAAAAACCAATTCCTTATGGAGTCAAATAGTATGTTGAAATGAAAGCAGAAATTGAAATGTTTTGCGATGTTGTCTTGGTTGATTTTAATTATTAAAGTATGAAACTTGATTAGGGGGAAAGAAGGGGGGAACTCCCGAGATATCGTGAGGTACAAGGAGGAATGTCCGGAAATCAAGATTCGGTGGCTCCGTACAAGGACATGTGGGATGGTCGGAGTCTCAAGAGCAGTGTTCAACACTACACCAATAAGGAAGTAGCCTAATTGGTGCCTCGAGGTCTCATACCAGTGGTTCCCGCGTCCCCAAGCAGAATTTCCTCACACAAAAATTGTTGAAGTGTCGGATTTTCACTTATCTTAAGGGTAGTTGATTTTATTAGGTGACTATTTAAGTTAAGTGTGGGATGTTAAAAAGTGCTTCCAATTGTTTCTGAGTATCCCACAGGTGGGAAGAGCATACGCAGTGTAGGAAAAATAGTTTATTCAAATTGAGAAAAATAGGACCATTGTGCTCTCCGATAGAGCGTGCTCTTGACCTGCTTTTCAATGAGGCTCAAGAGACTTTGGGTTCCTTTTACTAAACAGTTATGGTGTGAAAAGTGAAATGTAGGATGCAAAAATTTGAAAGATATCAATCACCAAGTTTATGCGTCACTTTCTGATCAACCTCCACTAATCGGCAATGCCTTTAGGTGAAGGTGAGAGCATACTTCGTGGCGACGAAACCGGTTTTATTTCTACTTTACGCTTGCAAAAGTAAATAAAGTGGATTAAAACTTATAAAGCAAAACTGATCAAATCATACACCTTGCAAGCCAAATGTGTGTGTGTGTTTGTTTGTGTTTGTGTTTGTTAGAAAAAATCATACATGAAAATTTTACACAAATACAGACCCCCCCTGGGGGGATGGGGTGTGGGTGCTGAGTATTCCATTGCTCTCGTTTAATATTTACAAATGAAACTGAAAGAAAAAGTGCTCCTTAGTCCATTTTACTTGGATCTAAGGGCTTATAATGATATACATGTAAAGTAAATTGAGTTGGGTGTCCACCAGAGTGTTTTTTGCAGTTTCTTGTGGCCTTGGTCACTCAAATGTTTCACTTTTATGCCCAATCCTGCTAATTTCCAGCGAGATAAAGCGCTGCAAAAAGTTATTAGAATGCACAAATATACAATAAAAAATACAATTTCCAACTTTCAAAAATTATGGAAAATTTTGGCATAAACAAGTATGGAAATGGAAACTAGATCTAGCTCTTTTAAATATGAAAAACTTAAGTACTTCTAGATTTGATTTTGAAAACAAGTTTGAAATAAATTTGACTTTCAGATCTAAACACTTGCTTCAATACAACGAAAAGAAAAGAGTTGCTTGTAATTTTTAAAGAAGAGAGATGGAAGAAGAAGAACCAATGCTAGTCAGCTTATAAAAGTTGGAGAAGAAGCTTGGTGCCTGCAAACAAGATTATATATGCATTTGGAAAGAGGTGATCCACTACAAAGTTCAAGAGAAGAGTCAAGCCAAGATCCACTCTTAAAGCTTATGTACCGAATCCTATGATATCACCAACAATGCTCATACAAGAAAGAGGTTAAATCTAGTAAATCTAACGCAAAGAAATAAGAAGGGCAAATGTATAACCGAATACTATTTGTTGCTCCTTAATCTCTAAACATCAAGTGAAAATAATCAAATCAATCAAATGAAAATAATCAAATCAATCAACATTGAATGCTTACCCTACTAGGATCCAAGATCCTTGCCAAGCTAGAAAAACCACTTAATATGCAAAGCAAAAATTGAAATACACAATTTACCTCAAACACAGCTTGCATACATGAAGAACAACACCACCAATGACCTCCAAAGTCTTCCAACAATTATTAATCAAAAGATAGTTTACAAATATCAAAAGCAGAGGTTCAATGCTAATCAACCATATGCAACTGGGGAGCCATTTCCTTGCTTTTATAACCTCAAGAGAGGAGAAATCGAATTGGTGAGTAGAGGAGTGCATGTGCATGGGTGAGAGAGAGGGAGCCATGCGTTGGAATGGATCTTTGATTGGTTGGGCTCCAATCTATGGGATGGATTCCACCTTAAGGTATGCGCCTCCCTTCTTCATTGGGATCTCGTCCCAAGCTCCCACTAAATGCCACCTCGAGGCTTGATGCCCAAGAGAAGGACGACGCACTTCACAAATGATGGAGTGATGGAGAGATAAACATTGAAGCATGGCATGAAGGGTGAGGTGGTTGCCACCTCACAAAAGGGGTGCCCTTCCTCATTGTAACCCATTCCCACCATCTAACCATGAACCTTCGCTTCACAGAATATGTGGATACACGTCGAAGTGACACCCACGTGAAAGGAAGGAAAGCGCACTACTACCTTGGAACCTCCACGCTATCCTAAATTTGGTCATATAACATGTGCCTTTAATAATTCAACATGGTCTCCTTCCTCATTTAAACCATATATGCCACCTCTTCCATAATTTTTAAATCAATTTTTTGACTTCTTTAACTTTTGTCTTCTAGTGCAATTTGCTCCTTTTTAGCAATTAAATGTCAATTTGTAGCATCATTAATGAAAACTGCTCCCAGAGGTGACATAATCACCAGGAACCTGGAGAAAGTGGGCACTAGAGTGAAGAGGACACTTTAAGCATCAAAATGAGCCTTCCCGCGCCAAATTCCGCCTCCATACGACACTTTTATTACATTTTGAATTTTTCCATTTAAACCATTAAAAAATGGCCTAAGTTTACGGAAAGAAAAAAAAAATTATTTTCTTCGGAATCGACTCAAACTCCTAGGGACCTAGTACATGTCCATACAACATATTATCGATGGCTAGCATATAAAAATACATAGACACATAGACTTTAATAACCTCCCTAGGTTCAACCATCATGAGAATACTCCAGCTTTGGAGGTGTGAGTGAAAAACTCGGGAATTATACACCACTGAAGAGTAGCGCATAATTCCTAAGGAAAAAACACTCTAGAATTTCCCCCTGATAAGCAATCCTAAGGTAGGCCAAGTCTTTTACAAAATAATCGTGCTTAGACCAACTTATTACAATTCCCCCGCAAGGGTCTGGACATGTAAAATTTACAAAGGGCCAAACAATTTTGGCCTGATGGATCTCAGAACACTAATGATGAACAATTTGATTGTTCAAGTCTTCAACAGTTCACTCGGAATCCATTAAGTGCAATTTAGTGGATAGCAGTGCCCTTGATGTACCATTGCTTTAAGGTATGTGTGCATCCTTACTCTTCATCTTGATGAGTCTTCTTCTTTGTTGTATCGTCCCTTTTGGGTATTGCTCTCTTGCGGTATTGATACTTTAAATATTTTGTGCATACTCTATCTTCTACTTGGTGGGACTTTGACCCTTGCCACTTCATCACTTGTGGGTAATGAGCACTTGATGTATTGACACTTTGTGGATTCTGCGCATACTCCATCTTTTACTTGGTGGGAATTTGACCTTTTCCTTGTCATCACTTGTGAGACTTGCGCACCTGATATACCATTGGTTGTGGAATTTGCTCATAGATGGTCTTCAGCCGCTGTACCCTTCTAGGAACTCGTATGCATTCCACTAACTGAAAGAATCTACTAATTGGCTAGACTTACACGTTGTCACGACTATCCAACCATTTGTTGTTTAAACTACTTGTGCACTTCATACCTTTTACCAAGCAACTCTTGAGCATACCAGGGACTTATTTCAACTTGTTTGCACACTTATACCATTTTCTCAACCAAATCCTTGGCTGCTTGTGCACATCTACCATTGTCCAACTAGTCCTTTGATTGCTACCATGAGAGAGTATGACTTGGTGAACTTGATATCTGCGCAAGGACCAGATGTAATAGGATACATTACTTTTGTTTTTCTTTGAACTAGATTTGCATGATGCATCATCCTTATGTACTTCTTGAAACTTGTGATGTATCCTTGGACACACATCATCACAATAGATACACTTTTGAATATACTTCTTCAAACTAGCATCCATGTCTGTCACCTTCACCTTCTTGCATATATACTTTTGGAATTCATGTTCTTCTTTAGCTTGCGCATATACTTCTTCAAAGTGGCTTCCATATACTTCTTCACACTTATCTAGGAATGTTGTATCCACTTTGACATCAATTGATATCAATGACTCATGCTGAATCAGTTAACATCCTCTTTGACATAAGTTGACATCAATAATAACCAAATTTTAACACATTGTTGTATCTATTTATTCACATATTTCTCCAATCCCATCCAATAATGATTCCCCTCGACCAATTCCTTGGTCTTGTCGATGCCAAACTGACCTCCTAATCCACCACTATGCAATTCCCTTATCAAATTCTCTCGAATTGGTCCTATTGGAATGCATAATTGATGAACTCGAAACATGTATCCTTCCTGAATAAGATAATCCATAAATTGAGTTCGATCGACAATCCATGGTTCCCGACATGCCTTCCATGTTTTAACAAAGTCCTCGTTAGCCTCATAGTTGGATTTCATAGACTCTAACCCATTCGACTGAACAATCGTCATGCTCAACAACACAAGTCTTTGACTTAGTGCGTCAAAAACCTTGCTTGACTTCCTCAACTTTTGTCTCAACACAAAGGTGTAACTCTGCAGGAACTTGACCCATTTCATATGTCTTTGGTTTAGCTTAGTCTGAGTGTTCAAATACCTCAGAGCTTGGTGGTCGGTGAATAATACAAATTCCTTGGGTAACAAATAATGCCTCCATTTATTCAACGCCTAGACAATGGAATAGATCTCATGGTCGTAGATTTTTCCTCCTTTAGGAATTCTTCAACTGAGCATAATGAAATTAGTTTCTCCCAATAATTGTTTTCACTTCCCTTATTACTCGTGTCCTCTTCCAAGGGAATCATTCTAGTTTTCTTTCCATCCTTTACCACTGAAACGATATTTTTATGGCCATCATAAATCATGTTTATGTCATACTACCATGGTCCCCCCAACAACAGATGACGAGCATCCATGGGTACCACATCACATAATACACTATCATAATAATTGGCAATTTTAAAATTGACCAAACATTGCCTCGACACTATAACATGATGTCCCTTCTGTAGCCATGACACTCTATAAGCATTTGGGTGGGGTCAGAACTTCATACCAAATTTATCCACAACTTCAGTTGAGACTAGATTCTCAGTACTGGCCCCATTGACTATCATGGAACAACATATTCCTCCAATTTTGATTATGGAATGAAAGATAGACTTCCTCTGGGTTGGTTCCTTCTCTTCTTGTTGAGCAAGTTGTAACCAAGTTTTTTGTACAACCACAATGAGGTATGACCCTCCAACTTTAGACTGAGGTATTACCGTTCAGCTTTAGACAAGCCACTTTCACCCTTTTGGGGTCCTCAATCTGCTCCATGTCAAATTATTTCTCTATTTCTCTAATCCAATCTATCAACTCTTTAGGGTTGAGGCTTCATGAATAGGTAGTCACTTCCATTTTGGAACTACCCTTCATCTCTGAGAAAACTTTCAGTAGCCCGTATTTTGGCTCTTCTTTTACTTCCTCAACAACTTCTCCTTCCTCAACCTCTTCATCTTTATGGTCAACAATTTCAATTGTGAATCCCCTCTTCTAGGATTCCTTCACAGCATCCAACTCATTCTTCATAGTTCTCATGGTTTGAACACATTCCTCGAATGTTTCACTGTCAATGGTCATGCCTGGGCATGTCCTTCTTCCTCTACCACATATGTTCACGCCTCTCTGATCCATTTCTCCTTCAATTGACTGACTAAACCACTCATCCAATCGTGCAATCCAATCCACTTGTCTAATTGCAATTGGACCTTCGCCACACTCTACAATGCTACCCAGTCACATTTGGAGCTACTTATTTATGTAGGACACTCCTTCTTTGATACCAATTGATGCAAACACGACTATTCTAGGAAAAGGCCACAGATCAGAATGCAGAGTGCAAGCACAATGAACACCCACAACAGGAAGAGATCACAAAGTGACACCAATAATGTCCTTTCTATTAATTCAATAAAATCATTTTTTACAAAAAGGTTAATTACAATTTAGAGTCAATGTTCTGTTTCGATCGGTCTTTTGTTATGTTACAGTTAGTGATTATTTCTTCATCTTAATGCTTTCTCTCGAAAAATAGCCAGAAGGATCCTTTCTTCTGGAACTTACTCATTATTTATAATATCCTTCACCACCTCATATTCCCACTAAATATTCTTCTAGAATTATCTGGGTGATTCCCTTCTACAGTTATGAGCATTCAATGCTTCACCTGCAACCTTCTTGGTGTACCCTACCATTTGGAGAATCCAACAACCACCATAACTCCTGCAACAACTTCTCCAACTACTCTCACGACAACCTCTCTTTTCTTAGCACTTGACCTATTTCAATCAATCACCTTCTTGACATCTTCAGTCAACATGAACCTCGTCAAATGTTTCCCTAAATATTTTCTTCATCTTCCTTCCACTTATCTGTGATTCGATCAATTCTTATTGACACCTTTTCCCATCGGTCAATCCTATGACTTCTCTTCTCCTCTGGGTAGGTATTTCTATGACTACTTTTCTCCATCCATCAATCGATCTATCTCGACTAATCCTTTAACATATCGTCTTGACCTATCGTCAATTCCTCTGACCTACTTACCTATCATCGACCTCATCTCGTCAACCTTGTCCACAACTTGACCAATCCTTCAACTAGTCATCCACTCAACTTTCTAGGTCCAAATTCCATGCTCTTGCCTAGAGGTCGTCGAATCCTCTCAAGATGACTCTCCTTTCCATATATCTTCATCGGTTGTCCCTATGGCCTAATGCCCCTGCATCAACAGTTCAAGTGGATTGCAACAGCTGAAAGAGCATTGGAAAGGTTGAAGTAGAAGGTGAGGGAAAGGCTAGCATTTTTGTTGCCTGATTTCAATAAATTCCAATTTGACTATGATGCAAGTGTCATATCCATAGGAGAAGTGATGAGACAATAAGGGAGGCCTATTAATTACTTCAATGAGAATTTAAATGAAGCTAAGAAAAAGTATTCATCCTATGACCAGGAATTTTATGCAATCAAGTAGGCATTGAATAAGTGAAGGCATTATTTGCTCCCTAAAAAATCTGTATTGTATATTAATCACTAGGAACTGAGATACCTGAATAGTTAGTCGAGATTGAATCAAAGGCATATGAAGTGGGTAGAGTTCCTGTAGAGCTACACTTTTGTGTTGAAACATAGATCAAGGAAGTCAAATAGAGGGGTTGATGCACTTAACAAGAGAACAGTGTTGTTGTCTACCATGGCAATGGAGTTCATAGGACTGGAGGAGATGAAGAAATTATATGGGAAGACCCATATTTTTCTATAGCATGGAATATCAACAAGGATCCATGGGGTGGCGACAGGACTCCATATTTGGATTATTTTATCCAGGAAGTATTCCTTTTCAACAATCATCAATTATGCATACCCACAGGATCAATGAGAGAGAATTTGATCTAAGAACTTCACAATGGAAGTCTAAGTGGAAATTTTGGTTCTGATAAGACAATACCATAGGTCAATGAGATATATTACTAGCCAATATTTCCTACAGATGTGAAGAAATGGGTCGGGCACTGTAGAGTGTGCTAGCATACAGGACAGCATACATTGTTACCTATACTAGAAGCACCATGGGGAGAAGCATGGATTTCGTGTCGGTATTGTCGAGAACCCAACGAGGTAATTATTATATTCTTGTTGTTGACAAATTTTCCAAGATGGCGCATATTATTCCATGTAGAAAGACTAATGATGCAACCAATATAGCTATTTTGTTCTTTAAAGAATTTGGATTTCTAACTTTAAACTGGATTAGAATTGAGTAAACCCCTCGCACCCAAGGGGAAAAGTCAGGGTGATGCTATTACGTTGCAGAAGGTACATCTATTGTTAATGGAAGAGGTTGGCATTGTTGAAGTCGAGGCTGAGCGAGAAGAACGAAGAGTAGGAATCCAAGAAAAATGGTGGAAAGATCAAATAAGAAAGGACGACAATGAAGCACGCAACTGGAAGAAGAAATAGGAAATGAGAAAAATAGTGAAGAAAAGAAAAATAATATACATCAAATGAAGAGGAGACTGGAACTTTCTAGTGCTAGATTAAAAGAGAACGGGATGGAGGTGCCAAACATCCCAGTAAGAGGAAACTGGGGAGAAGGCTCAAGCAGGAGGTGGGATAACACATACCAGTTGTGAAGCAAAGAAGTGCCACATCAGTCACTAGAATTAGCCCTGGACGTAGATGAGGATCATCGATAATTATTAGGACCTGTGAAAAATGGAATCACTCTAGAAAGAAAACCTCCCATTGTAACAGAAGTAAGCATTGGAAGCAATTGACACAACACTCCACTGACTAGCCCCCAGGTGCACTTGCAAAATCTGGTAACAAACTCTCAAAATTTTGTTTTACAATTGTCGTGGTATAGTCAGATGAATAGTAACTTACCAATAGTTCTCAAAGTAGCTCTTTAATAGGAGGAAGTAGTAGTATTTCTCAAAAAAATAGTAGCAACATTATAATGCAACTAGGGCCCCAAGGGTTTGTACTAGTAGGAACCCCAACCAGAGCGATGGCAAGTGAACCAACAAGACTGCCCCTGAAATTCCCAAAATATTGGGGGAATGGCATAGAAGATGATGCATCTCAACATCGGTTTCTCTGTGAAGCAATATGGAATGCCAAAATGACCCCGGTGGCACCCAAATTGGTAGAGTTTCATATGACCCTCTGTGGAAGGGATTTATAGTGGTACATAAGGCTGGTAGAGAGATGGGGTACAAACACACCAGCTCCTACTTCGGTAGAAACAAAACAATTGTTTATGGATGAGATTTCAATACCAAAATCTAAACAGCAAGGTGTTGTCGAGTTAAGGGAAATCCAACATATGCACGAAGAATTAGCTTGGGTGTACGCACGATAATTCAGAGACGTGCTAACCAAATTAAAATATCCAGTCCATGAATCCCATCATAAATAATGGTTTATTCAAGGTTTGCTACCATTATCGAAGATAACCTATCGCAACAAGTGATAGACTCACCCAAAATTGCATTAGAGAAGGGAATGAAGATTGAGGCTATGGAAAATTACCTAGACTCATTGGGAATTGGAGTGCGAACTTCATCCTCTTCTAGTGAATTGGAATAGGTGCATAATAAGATGGTATAAATAACTGATAAAGTCAAAGATCTGAATGTACCAAAAGCACAACGAACAAAGGTATGGTGTACCATCTGCACAACAAAGGGACATCATGCTTCCAAGTGTCTCAGGCCACAAGGAGGACAAGTTCTACCAGGACCAATTGCAAGGGTGAGTGATCTTAGGAAAATGCATTGGTGGTATGACGATAAAGGAAAATTGCAGTGGGAATTAATCTCAAAATCGCAAGCAATATCACAAATTGCAAAAAAAACTGAGAGTTCCCTGGGTAAATGGCCAGAATAAGAGTTAGAGAGGGTCATGAGTCTTCATCTTGATGACATGGCAGGGCTAATTTTGACTCTTAAGTGTAACACAAATTTTCATAATGGGCACCAGAAGACAACAAGGTTCTAACTAGGTCACCCATGAGTTGGTAAGCTCTAACATGGATAATTACAACTTTTTTGAGAATAGAGGGTTAATGTCTCACTTCCATGTGTTGTGATCATGAGGCATGAATGTAATGGCAGAGTGGATGCAAATCATGCATTATGGAGAATGACCTACCCTATATGCCAGTTGAGGGACAACCTTTTAAGCGAACCATCAATTGGAAAAATGAGCCTTGATTCCAGCTTTCATGTCATAGTTCACAATATCTCACGAAATGGCATTAGTACTAGTAAGTACGGTTTTTGAAATATTTCCTTTTTTGTATTTTTGAAATATTATGAAGAGGAAGTAAAAGCAACATAAGCTACTTATAATACAATAATTACAAGGATATTTTGCCCAAACACAAGGGTCTAGGGACAATACCTCTTTAGATAGAGCCCATTTCTAGGCCCCAGAATGTTCCCCTTGAAATCTTCTAGCTCATAAGCTCCCTTATTTAATACTTGATTTACGATGTAAGGACCAAGCCACTTTGACTTGAATTTACCTGGACCAATATCATCAAGTTGTTTGTCGCAGAAAAGAACCATGTATACTTCAAAGTAGACATGGAGATGGACATATTTTTCATACTAATATTTCACAGGTTTCTTGTGTGATTCATTAGCAATAGTTGCATCCCTTCTATGCTCATCTAATTGTTCCAAGTATACTAAACAATCTTCTAATTGGTTGGTATTTGGTAAGAGCTTTATAGCTAGCTTCAAAGATGGGAGTTCACACTCGATAGGTATGGAGTATTGATCATCCACTTCTATTTGCATGGGATGATGCTCCAAGTCTTCTTTCTTTAAAGCTCTAGCTTGATAAGATATCTTAGCTGCAGACATAAATGACAGAAGTTTCCTACACCCAATTCCTTGTGTTGGTTATGGTATTACCCAAGGATATTCAAAATAGGAGGTTCGAAATTGAGAGATCTTCTTCGTGGAAGTAATAGCGATGGATGATATCGCATGTATCATAGTTGGATTATCACCTAATTTGGGTTGGGGTAAATTAAATGCTCCCATTAAGGTAGTGTACATTCCCACACCAACATTTCCACAGTCCTTCCCAAATTGGCTTACTAGGGGGATATTCATCCCAAAGTTAACAGTAGACTCATATTTGTGGAAAGATAATTGATCGATGGTGAGTACTCTTCCTTCATGGAGAAATTTAATCTCTCAAAATATCAAAGATACCACATCCATCATGGCATGATTTGAACTCCTACCTAGTAACATATTGTATTCAAGTGGAGCATCAACAACTTCCACTTCTAAGTTAATTTTCTTGCCCCCTAGCTCTATTGGAAGAGCTGGGATGATTACATGGGGTTGGAATAAGTGAGCATCAAAATCCTTCAGCACGGTTACCGGGGGAACTACGTCAGGTGAGCTAATGGATTTCCAACATGATAAGGACATTATGCAAGTGGATGCTCCCTCATCTACAACAGTTCTATGAGTGTTTGACCTTCTGGTCAAAAAATGATTCAAGTTGCATGGTGAGGTAAATGGGGCTTCCAATTGTCTAAATCAAAGGTCAATAGCTCACTATCTAAAGGATCCACAACCCATATAGTTGAAAGTAAGGTATTATATTGAGTAGGACAAATCTAGAGGACTTCGAGGGTGGACATTGCATAATGAGCTTGGGCCAAATATTCGGTTATGATATGATTTTGAGCAACACACGCATTGGGATTGTACATGTATTTTTCATAACACCTTTTGGTATTATGGGCATAGTGTCATTCACTAGTTTCTCTATTTGTAATGGTTGAGCAGTTTCGGTTTCATGATTTTCTTTTCCTTTAGATCCAAATGTGGTTGAATCATAATTTGTATTCCTTGTTTGAAGGTTCGTTTCCTGGTGACACATGAATACTTCTCTTTGGCTTGTATTTCCCCCTTTTGAAGAGGCACCCTTGTTCCCCCCTTGTGAGGCAACGGGGTTAAAGTTAGTTGCATCAATCATTTGTTGATGTTGTGGAGGGAATGGATTAGTAAGCACGGTTGGTTGACTGGTAGCTTAATATTGTGCTAATAACCTTTTAGTAGTCTCTAACTTGGGGTATTTATAAGTTAAGTGATCTTCGATGCACAACGAGCATGGAAATTTCACTTTCCCTTTTTATTTCTTGCCCCTACCCTCACTATTGCTATTGTTGTTCACATTATTGTTACCCTTATTCCCATTTTTCTTATTCTTATTATTTTTCCCTTATATGTACAACCTTTCAACTCAGTGAATACATTTACTGCAAATTGCAGTGACCAGAAACATGAGAATGATGAGAAATGAACAAATGATATGTCAATGACAAAAAATTCCAAAACATAATATTTTTGGACAGGAACTTGGTTTTAAAACAGTATCCAATCACCCCAATCGGAATCCAAAATCCAAGCCTACATACATCTATCTGCTGGAAATACATTCATGTCATTGAGCTGATTGAATATCTCTTTGTCAACAATAGAAATCAACTCAATTTCAGCTACAATAACCTACATATAATAGCTTGGATCTACAACCAAATCCTATGATGAGAAATGAATGAATGATATGCCAATGACAAAAAAATTCCAAAACATAATATTTTTGGAAAGGAACTTGGTTTAAAAAAAGTATGCAATCATCCCAATCTGAATCCAAAATCCAAGGCAACGTACTATCTACTGAAAATAAATTCATGTCATTGAGCTAATTGAATATCTCATTCTCAACAATAGAAATCAACTCAATTTCAGCTACAATAACCAACATATAATAGCTTGGATCTACATCCAAATCCTATTAGCTACACATTAGGAATTAAACATAAGGAAGATTTAAAAATGCAATAGAAATAGGGGATACAATAATTGTCTCTCAATAGGAACTATCACTGTTGGTAAAGAGGGTATCTCGCCATTAGGAATTATATCTAAAATGTTCCCATTGAGGAGCATAGTGTGGCTATGTAAATCACCATCTTTTGTTGTCAAGTGATATTCCAATCTAGAATTTGTGTCTTTGGAAGTTCTTGAACCTATAGGGACCTAATGTTCCACTCTATAATTTGTCCCTATGGATGTTCTTGAACCTGTAGAGACCTGCACAAAGATACCAGTTTCCCTACTCAAGGTGATAAAGAGAAAAGTGACTTTGCTCTACAAAAATAACAACACTTAGAAAAGCTAGATAGATAAATAGAGTTTGAAGATAAATATAGAATATAACATGTCCATTATTCGAGTCCATCATATATGTTTTGTTGAAATTAAATGATGCTTCATACATTCTTGTTACAATGTGCATAAGCACGTAGGTATTATGTTCCCATTGAATTTGTATCAAGAGCATGTGTTCCCATGAGTCGATGCCATGTGTTCCCATGAGTCGATGCCAAATAAGTGCACTGCATTACAATTCAAGGAAAGAAAATTATCAAACTATTAAAGCTTAGCAAACATTTTGAAAGAAACATAGATATATCTAAGTTTGGAACACTGAGATGATAAAAAATTCTTTGCAAATTTACATGTTTTTGCATATTTAAATAACATTCATCCATTTGTTGGATCAGTTCATAGTACTAACGTTTTTATGCTTTGTTGAAATTAAATGATGCTTCATATGTTCTTGGTACAATGTGCATAAGCACACAGGTATTATGTTCTCGTTGAATTTGTAGCAAGAGCATGTGTTCTCATGTGTCAATGCCAAATAAGTGCACTACATTACACTTCAAGAAAAGAAAAATTCAAACTATGAAACCTTAATGCTTTGGGAAGCAACTCTATGACATTACACAGTTGAAGCTGGTTGCGACACTGGCCTTGTTTCCTTGTCTGCTAGACCTTGCTTCTCATCTCCCGGATGGATAGGTGCACTCTTTGTTGAAATATTGTAACTTCTAAGAATATTCTATTTGTACTTTATGCGGAGATGTTTCATTCCTCCGTCGAGACTTTATTGTATATCCGGAGATGTTTATTCCTCCGTCGGGATGTTGTAACTAGGGTTATTAGACTCCCCTAGTGGGGTCGGCCTTGAGTTAATTGTTTAGGGGTTATTAGACTCTCCTAGGAGAAGTCGGCCCAGTTAGGGTTAAAAGTCAAGTGAGGTAAAGTATAAATAGAGGAGGTGTGTTCCTCATTTAATACACTCACTCACTTGTGAATTGCGCATATGAGAGAGAGAGATCTGGGAAGGAGGAGAAGGAGCTCTTGTTTGGGGTTTACATCTTTGTATTTGTTGGTCATCTATATTGAGGAAATCTTTGTTGGGTTATCTACCCCATGAGGGTTTTCCAAGATAAATATGTGTCTATCTTGTGATTGTGTTTCAAATCTGTGTCTATCTTGTGATTGTGTTTCTTTCAGTGATCCTTCTTATGCTCTTGTTGTGAATTTTATGCTAAACTTAACATGGTATCAGATCTAGCCTGAATAGGACATCTTTCACAAGGTGAAAATACCTCTCTCTCCTCCTTCGGTGAAAATTAGGGTTTTTGCAAAAGTTGGAATTTTTTGAATCTGAGAGCATGGCTAGATGCTCATCCTCAAAAGCGAAATTTTGAGCTCTAGATCAAAATTTTTGAGTGGGTACATCTCCCGAAAATTCAAACCTTAGTTTGACTTCTAGACCAGAAAACCAGTGAACCAGAAAAACTGCGAACCTGTGCACCAGTGAACCAGAAAAGCTGCGAACTTGTGCCCCATTAAACCATAAAAGTTGCGCACCAGTGAACCAGTAAACCAGAAAATCTATTGCAGATCCGAATTTCGCTGGTCAAGTTTGAAGGGTGAAAAGTTGAAGTTTTCAAAAGTCAAGTACACCAGTCAACTCAATTCAGTCAAGCACATCTCCTGGTAAGGTCAATTTTGCATTTTAAGAATTTTCAATTTTTGGTGATCTCCTGGATAAGATGGCCCCAAGCACTAAGCTTGAGGACAAGCTAGATGGTATAGAGAATTTTCGGGCATGGAAATATAGGATTGGTCTCATTCTTGAAGAGAATGAACTTGCCAAATACATCAAAGATGAGGTTGCAGAACCTGCGGAAGATGAAGCTAAAGATAAGTATAAGAATGATATGATTAGGGCAAAGAGAATCATTGTTGATTCTATCAAAGACCACTTGATTCCCCAAGTGTCATCCAAGAAGACCCCGAAAGAAATGTATGATTCCCTAGCTAGAATGTATGAAGGGAGGAACATAAATACGAAGATGAACCTGAGAGCTCAATTGAAGAGCACTAAGATGAATCAAGGAGAATCTATTCAAGATTACTTTACAAGGGTCTCTGAGTTCAAGGAACTACTAGAAGCCATTGGAGACACCCTTGATGAAGATGAACTAGTCATGACTGCTCTAAATGGTCTCACTAGACCTTGGGATTCATTCATCCAAACCATGTGTGCTAGAAAAAAAAGCATGAAGTTTGATATTGTATGGGAGGATTGCATTCAAGAAGAGGCTAGAGTAGCCAATAGAGAGGCCCTACTCAAAGAAGATAATCAAGCATTAGCCACCCATACCAAAAGAAGAAGGAATCAATCCAACTTCAAGAAGGTAAGTTACAAGGAGTCTCAACCTCCCAGGAAGTTCCATAAGGAAAGAGGCAACTATTCAAGAAAATACTACTCCTCTTTCCAGTGTTACATTTGCCACAAAATAGGACACATTGCTAGGGATTGACCTTCAAGGAAGAAGAAGAAGAGTTTTCACCACAAAAGACAGCAAGCACATCTAGCAGAAGATGATAGTGAAGATGAAGAGGAGGAAAGACCTCAAAGGAAAAGAGCTAAAGTAGAAGAAGAAGATGTAGAAGAGTATGTTCTATTCCCTGCACTCTATGGGTCTGTAACACTTGGAGAAGACACATGGCTTATTGATAGCTTCAAAGCACATGACGAGACATAAGAAAACTCTTTCAAGACTTGAAGAGAAGACCTCTCCACGGAAAGTATCATTAGGAGATGACTATCAATATCCTATCAAAGGAATTGGTGAAGCAAGCTACAAGCTTGATTCTGGAACCCCCATGAAGATGAAGGAAGTTTTATATGTACCAGGTTTGAAGAAGAACCTACTTTCTATCTCAGCATTAGATAAGAAAGGCTATAGGGTTGCATTCATAGATGGAAAAGTACTCACGTGACCCAAAGGAAAATCAATTGAGGATGCAGTTGTTATTGGTGAAGAGGAAGGAGGGCTATATAAACTCAAGGGACATTCAGAAGCAGGCCTTGTTCATGAAGCCACTAGCCCAAGTGAGCTATGGCATAGAAGGCTTGCTCACATCAACTACAAAGCATTTCCCTATGTGAGCAAAGTAGTAACAGGATTACCAAATTTGAAGATTGATCATGAAGGCATTTGCAAAGGATGTGCAAAAGGGAAGAATATCAAGAATCCATTTCCAAAGAGTGAAACAAAGACTAAAAGTACTTTGGAATTGATTCATTCAGATGTATGTGGTCCAATGCCCTCCACATCCTTGAGTGGATATGAATACTACCTTACATTTATTGATTACTATTCAAGAAAGACTTGGATATATTTCCTAAAAGGAAAAGATGAAGTCTTTGGAAAATTCAAGGAATTCAAAGCCTTGATAGAAAATCACTCAAAAAAGAGAATCAAGACACTCAGGACAGATAATGGTGGAGAATATACTTCAAAGGATTTTGAAGTCTTTTGTAAAGAAGCTGGAATCAAGAGGGAACTAACCACTCCCTACAATCCTCAACAAAATGGTGTTGTGGAAAGAAAGAATGGAACCATCATGGAAGCAGTGAAGACAATGATACATGATCAAGATCTTCCTATGCATCTATGGGTTGAAGCAGCAAGGACCACAGTCTATGTCCAAAATAGATGGTGTCATAGTGCCCTTGGATTCAAGACTCCAGAGGAAATGTTCACAGGGAAGAAACCTAAGGTAAGCCATCTCAAGATATTTGGATGCCATGTATATGTTCACAGACCAAAAGAGAAGAGAACCAAGTTGGACCCTTCCGGAAAGAAGGGAATATTTGTTGGGTATTGTGAAGCATCCAAAGCATTCAGAATATACATCCCAGGATTCCATCACATGGAAATTAGTAGAGATGTAACATTTGATGAAGAATTTTCTCTCAAAATATCTAGAAAGAGGCAGTGTGAAGAAGTATATGAAGAAGATATACCTCCTAGAAATACAGAAGCAGTTTCCGTCCCTGAAGAAGAAACACCAGAAGACCATGATATGATAGAGCCTCAAGAACCCCCACCTATGAACATATCACGGAAGAGAAAGCCAGCATGGGAAAGAGAAATCATTCAAGAAGCAGAAAGATATGGAGCTCCAGAAGGCTCCACTAGAGCAAGCAAGAAACCAAATCCATTTTCCTGCTATGTGGATTTGGTGTGTGATCTTGTAGATCAAGAACCTATCTATTATGAAGAAGCAACTCATAAGAAAGAATGGGTAGAAGCAATGATGGAGGAATACCAGTCAATAATGAAGAATGATGTTTGGGATGTAGTTCCCAAACCAAAAGACAAAAGTGTGGTATCCTCCAAGTGGATATACGAGATAAAACATGCTACAGATGGTAGCATTGAAAAGTATAAGGAAAGGTTTGTGGCCAGAGGATTCTCTCGGAAAGAGGGAATTGACTATGAAGAAACATTTGCACTAGTTGAAAGGTACACTTCCATCAGAACCATCATGGCACTTGCATCCATGATGAAATGGAGATTACACTAGATGGATGTGAAGACAGCTTTCCCGAATGGTGTGATTGAGGAAGAAGAGTACATAGAACAACCACAAGGATTTGAGGTTGAAGATAGAAGAACTCATGTGTGTAAGTTAAAGAAAGCTCTGTACGGGTTGAAACAAGCTCTTAGAGCTTGGTACGGAAGAATTGATAGCTTCTTGACAAGCTTGGGCTTTACCAAAAGTAAAGTTGATCCTAACCTTTACCTTAAAGTTATGGTTGATGAACCTGTCGTACTATTACTGTATGTGGATAATCTATTTCTGACAGGAAATGAGAAACAGATCATGGAAAGCAAGAAGAAGCTAGCTACAGAATTTGAGATGAAAGATCTCGGATTGATGCATTACTTCCTAGGTCTGGAAGTATGGCAAGGCCCAAAACGAATTTTCTCAACCAGGGAAAGTATGTTGTGGAAATCTTAAAAAGATTTGATATGTTGGAATGTAAAGCCATGGCCACTCCCATGGATACCAACTTGAATTTGTTGGTTGATGAATCATCAGAATTAGTAGATATGACTCAGTACAGATAGATTACTGGGTCGTTGATGTATCTGACGAATACCAGGCCAGATATATGCTTTGCTGTGAACACCCCGAGTCAGTATCTAGTTGATCCTAAACGTTTTCACCCGATAGTTGCAAAGCATGTAATGAGGTACCTAAAAGGTACGATAGACTTTGTTCTATATTATAGTGGAGATAATGATTTCAGATTGTATGGTTATATAGATGCAGATTGGGTTGGAAGTGTCTCAAACAGAAAGAGCACATCGGGTGGATGTTATTGTCTAGGATCTGCTATGATCTCGTGGTTTAGCAAATAGCAGTCTAGTGTGGCTCTCAGCACATTTGAAGCAGAATATATAGCCGCTTGCTCTGCTGGTTGTGAAGCCATATGGCTTCGGAAGTTGCTATCGGGACTATTTGACTTAGAGATGGACCCCACTGTGATCCTGTGTGACAACCAGACTTGTATCAAGATGACAGAGAATCCAGTATTCCATGATAAGTCAAAGCACATAGAGATCCGATATTTTTATATTCGGGATATGGTACAGAAAGGAGCTATAAAGCTCAAGTATGTGAGCACTGATGAGCAAGTTGCTGATATATTGACCAAACCTCTGTCTCGAGTAAAGTTTGAGTATTTCCGAGACAAGCTTGGTGTAGTTTAGAAGGACCCTCCTCGAAAGGGGGAGTGATATGGTCGATGATGATACTTGGATACTGGTATCGTTGTGGATACCTGTATTGATGATGAGGTTGCCTATACAGACGTTAAGGTCGACGATGAGGATACCTGTATTGATGATGTGGATAATTGTATCGATGATGAGGGTACCTGTATTGATGATGTCGATACTTGTATCGATAATGAGGATACTTGTATTGATGATGTAGATACTTGTATCAATGATGAGGATACATGTATCGATGATGAGGTTACATGTTCTGACGATGAGTTCGATGATGAAGTTACTTGTTCCGACGATGAGGTCGATGATGAGGATACCTGTACCGACAATGAGGTCGATGAAGTGGTACTTAGAATTTGTCTAAGAGGACTGGTGGGATTGATCACCCTTAGACAGTGATCCCGTAATTCTGAAAGGAAGGATAGTCTTAAATATTGATCCTTAGACTAGAATCTCGTAATTCTGAAAGGAATGATTGTCTAAGATGTGATTAGTGGACAAAGATCCCGTAATTCCGAAAGGAAGGATCATCCAAGTGTGGTAGCCCCGTAAAGACTGGGTCCAGTAATTTCGAAATGAAGGATTGTCTGAGCATTACCAATGTTGATGGACTAGAATCCCGTAATTTCGAAAGGAAGGATTGTCCATGATCCTATAATTCTGAAAGGAAGGATCACCAGAGTTGATGGACTAAAATCCCATAATTTCGAAAGGAAGGATTGTCCATGATCCCGTAATTCCGAAAGGAAGGATAACCAGAGTTGATGGACTAGAATCCTTTAATTTCAAAAGGAAGGATTGTCCATGATCCCGTAATTCCAAAAGGAAGGATCACCAAAGTTGATGGACTAGAGTCCCATAATTCTGAAAGGAAGGACTGTCCTACAACATATCCTATGAAATTTCTTCTTTGGGAACTGGTACTTTCCATTCTTACAAACATTCCTAGATAATTCCCGCAATATCTTCCTCCTCCAACTTGTAGTGCATAGGTAACCATTGTTTATTGGGATTCTTCCTAACTTGCACAAACATGAATTGTGGCCCTACTTTAAACCGAACAACATGCCTAAATTCCTGAACGGGTTAAGGCTCCATCTGAGGGGTCTCCTAGATACTATGTTGGGTTCCTTCTTTATACACATAAAATGTGATGTTCGTGTCCCTTTGATGATATGCGTTATTGTTGAACCATAATGATGCTTATCACATAGCTAAACAATGCCCCACCGGTGCTCCAAACTATGAACCTCCTGGTTCATTCCATGCAACTAATGCAATCAAAATTATAAACCAAGGGTAATGAAATGGATTACCTTTCTCCTGCGCATCAAGACAATCAACTAGAAATTCATTCAGCATAAACGTTTCCCAGTTCAACTGGACACCTTCAACACATATTTAATTTTTGGGATTTCACCTAGTTTATTTCCTTTCGTTAGTATGCCCTTAGGGATGGTTGGCATCTCCAAAGTATACTTGGCCACCTTGATTAATCTGACTGGTTTAGCAGTCGACTTCTTGAGCGGCACGTATGGAGACAAGACCGATGGTAAAATAGACATTGAGTTCTATGCATCATGCTTTCCTTTCATGCAAGCTTCATTATTCCTTGTTCGCGGTTTCTTCCTTGCTGGTAATGATGACCTTCTTGTCACTGATGGTGTTTCTGCTGTTACGACCTCAGGTTTTGATTGGCTTTTTGGGATTTCGGAATCCATGAATTATTTAACTCTTTGGGGATTTTTGGGATTTGGACAATGTCTTCAAGCGACCTTTTAGGCATAATCAGATACACTAGCTCTCAAACTATGATCTTAGCTCAAGTTTGTAATGACTTAGATCCTAATAGGTTAATAAATTTAAATTTCAACGACCCTGCCTTTGTGCGTTGCATCAACTCTAAGTTTAATGGACCTGACCAAATCCTTCCTCGAGATTTAACTAAATTGACATTTATTTCCCTTAATCATTATGAAGTCCTTTCACACATTGTCGTCGCATCTTTTATTTAATGTGACTCTTGCACGCTCAGTTTTTACTTTTTGTCATTAATGCACCAATTTATGGATTCAGACACACTTACTCTTTCTTTTATATGCAAACCAAAACCACTTCAACATTTACCTACTTGTTTGTGTAAACTCCTTCTTAGCATCCAGTGCTCATTTCAACTACACATAGCACCTAGACGTCGGAGTTATGTTTATGCGTGATGAGGAGAAGTGTGGTGCTCCCTATAGAGTTTCAGTCAACTCCCATTAAATAACCCATTCATGACTTCCCCATTTAACTTTTGTAATTGCACATCACCTCCTTTTGCTACATGCTTAATAACATAAGGTCCTAACCAATGCATTCTAAACTTATCCTAACCAATGCATTCTAAACTTATCCTAACCAATGCATTCTAAACTTACCAGGGTGTTTGAGAAACTTATTGTCATAGAGGAGAACATAGTCTACAATTTGAAATTTATTTTGCTTTATATGGCAGTCATGCTAGGCCTTTTCTCATGCTTTTTGCACTTGCTAATGAAAACTTGCAATGAATCTTTCTTCCTCTAATTCTAGTAGTTGTGACAATATTTCCTTCAATTCTCCAATATCTATCATCTCTGTAAATGTAGCAATCCTCAAGCTCGACACAATATATTCCATATGCATGACACCCTCTTGACCATATGCCAACCTAAACAGTGTATAACGAGTCAAATTTTTACAAGTTGTTCTGTAATCCCATAAAACCGATGGTATTCTCAAGTCCCAGTCATCACGGTTCACATTACATATCTTTTTCAAAGCATTCTCCTAAATATTATTAAATGCTTTGACAACTCTGTTAGCTTGAGGGTGATATGGCATACTTTTCTGGTGGTAAATCTGAAATTATTTTGTTAATGCTTCAATGGTGTTGTTTAGAAAATGAGATCCCTGATCACTCATTAAAATCCTCATATAGCCAAATCTGGTAACAACATTCTCAAATAAAAACTTTACAGTACTTGTAGAGCTACAACTCCTTACTGGTTGTGCCTCAACCCACCTAGTCAAGTAATATGTTGTAGTCATAATATATCTAGCTCTTGTTCTTTTCGTAGGTGCGTTAATGTGTCCAATAAAATCAATAGCCCATTTATCAAATGCTTGCAAAGTTACCTCGGGTACTAATGGCATTTCATCTTGTCTTGAAAGCTTCCCTACTCTTTGACATACATCGCAAGAGCTGCAGTATTCTTTTGCATCCTTCTATAAGGTAGGCCACCAAATTCTTGCTCTTAATACTTTTTGTGTTGTATCGTTACCGGTGTAATGTCCTCCTGCAACACCACCATGAACTTCTACCAAAATCATTGGTCGTTCATGTTCTAACACATGTCTCCTTAAAATTTCACTCGGGCCCAACTTATATAGTTGTCCCTCTATGAGATAAAAGTCTGATGCTTTCATGACCAATTGTTTCTTTTGCTGCATAGTATAATATTTTGGTGCCATACCTATACTAAAAAATTGAACAATATCCTCAAAATAGTTATCTACCATCCTAACCAAAAACAACTGCACATCAGGTAAAGTATCATCTAAGTTCCCACAGTCTTTCCTTATTTCTAACCTCAACAAATTATTAAGACCGCATTGAGCTTCCTCGATTTTTCCACAACTTTGAAATCATATTCTTGGAACATCAATAACCACCTGCAGATTCCCCCCCAACACTGGCTTATTGACCAGATACCTCAAGGCAGATTGGTTAGTATACATCTTAAAATGGAATCCCAACATATAATGTCTAAACTTTTGAACTGCATAAACCATATCCAACCTCTCTCTTTTGGTCGTAATGTAATTCCTTTATGTGGTTTATCATTTCCTGCTAGCAAAAGCGACAGGGTGATCAATATCTCCTTCTCCTAGTTGTGCTAGAATTGCACCTAAAGCTATGGATGAGGTGTCGACATTTACATGGAACTCTTTCTTCCAATCAGGAAAAACCAAGATTGGTGCAGTTACCATATTTTCCTTTAGCGTGTCCAAAATTTTCTCACATTCCTTATTCGACTGAAATTTAACATTTGTTTTCAACAATGTTTCCATAGGAATAGTGATTTGAGCATAACCCTTAATGAATTTTCTATAATATCTCGTATGTCCCATTGTCATTCTAAGTTGTCACACTAATGTTGGTGGTGGTAGATATACAATAATAACAATCTTTATAGGATCCAGTAAAATGCCAAAAGGAGCACAGAATATGCATTTCTTTAAATTCAAGGAAATCTGGTACTGTCTACAACAATCCAAGATTAAGCTCAAATTCTCAATATGATTCTTCAACAAGCTAAAAACTGTCCAATCATCAAAATATACCTCTAAAAACTTGTGGATAAACTCCTTAAAAGTTACGATGACTACCTTAGAGAAGATAGCAAGGGCATTCTTTAACCCAAATGGCATCACTGTGTATTGGTAACATTCCCATTATGTAGAAAATGTTGTCTTATGTCGATCCTCCTTGGCAATCTTGATATTATGATAACCAAAAAACCCATCAATAAATGAGTAGGCCTCCTATCCTACGACATTTTCTAAGACCTCATTTGGAAAAGGGGTGGGGAAATGATCATGTAAGCATGCATCATTCAACTTCCTCAAATCAACACATATCCTAACCTCCCTTGTCTTCTTATCTTGAACTACCATAAGACTAATCCACTCTGACTCTTCAACAAGTTCAATTATTCCTACACCTAGCATCCTTTCAATTTTCGCTTTTACTTTGTCTTTATATCTTGGTTTCAACCCATAAGGTATCTACTTGACTGGCTTTGTGCCAGGTTTCAGAGAGATTTTCATCTTTCCCAAGTCACTTACAAAACCCTTCATTTTCGAAAACTTGGTTGGGAATAAACCTTGGTATTCATGCAAAAAATTCATAACTTTCCCAACAGTCTCATCATCCCAGTAATCCCCTATGTTAGCAAATTTAGGATTTTCTTCAGAACCAATATTCACTTTCCTAGTTTTCAAAGGTTGTAAAAACTTAGCAGAGTCTATCTTAGGGCCCCCATGTCATTGTTTCCTTCATTTTCTGGAATGTGCAGGTCCCTCGAGTCATCGGTTTCTTGACCTCCAATAATATTATAGCATCCTAAGGCTTGATCTAAGTCATAGCCCAGTCTAGCTTGTTATATATAGGTAACAACACTTCTTCAAAGATTTTCTACTTCACATCTTGTACAGTTGTATTGACGATCGAATTCTCATCTTCAAAACTAAAGGTTTTCTTAAAAATTTATAGCCATCTCTTCCCAGTCTATTGTCCTACTTCGTCGTTCCAATTATGTATAGCGATTTCTCAGAACTGTATCTAATGTATGAATAAACATATGGACCCATTATGTTTTAGGTATAGCACCCCATCATGTAGTACATCCTTCTATGTGGTATGTTGGGTTGGTCAACCCATTATATTTTACGTTTTTGATCCAGCATAGTGACCTTGTGATACGGGCGTACCTTCTCATAGATACCTCGTGCAACCGATTTTTCCAACTCTCTATCCCTTCATTTGAATCTGATGCACACGAGCTAATACTTCACCAACTCAGGTTTCCATCTGTTGTAGGATTAATGTAATCATTTGTTCTTGAAGTCATTTTATAGATATTTTCCATTTCCTAAGCATTGTTTTCTTCTTTAATAGGATCAACATACCTCATTCCTTCTAACGTATCCAATGGCACAATAACTCAAACTTTCCCTCCTTCAAATTCCATCAGCCTCTTCTTCAGGTTGATAATATCATGATTATACATTTCCCAATCTATTCCAAGTAAAGCTAGATAAGGGTTGGTATCATCTATTATTTCAATAGCCTCGAAGTTTGCAAAGCTCCACAATCCCTCAACTTCGACAAGTACCCTTAACAATCTACCAAACTGAACCACTTTCTGTTGATTTTCCAGTCTTAACTGTATTGGTGACCATACAAGCTTAGGATTACCCATGTTTTCCCATGTTTGCTTGATAAGCACATTAACATCATACCCCAGATCTAAAATAATAAAATCCATGTCATAGTCTCCAATCTGTGCACTAAGTCACAGTTCTCTACCTGTCCTCTTTTTTCGTTGTAGATGATTAACAGTTCTTTCCTCAATAGGTTCTATTATCCCTTGATCGCATTGGTCAATTACACGATGAAGCTCTTTTACATCTTTTAGCATATCTAAACACCCTTACAGAAAATTCTTTAGTGGACTTACTTTTCCCGATGTCTTCTTTGGAACTGTCTGATCATAAATCAAAGGCATGTCATATACTAGAGCTATGTCATATATCGATCGAGTTTCCAAAGTCAATGCACCTCGGCTATGTCATATCCTTTACATCGTTTTCATCTTTCAACATATCTTTTGTAGAAAATTGTTTAGTGCAACTTACCTTTCTTTATGTCTTCTTTGGAACCATCTGATCATAAATCAAAGGCATGTCATATATTGGAGTTGTGCCATATTATAGTTGAGTTGCCGAAGTAGACGCACCTCGATCTGTCACAGTGAACTTCTTCCTAGCTTCGACATAGATTTCCTTTTCCTTCTGAGGGTTGAACACTGGTGGTCATTCTATTGCTTTCCTTACCTAAGGTCCTCGTTGATCTCCTAGTTCTTCCATATCGCTTCATATTGCAACTCCACCTCATGTAGCTATGGTAGGATGATCTTCCCACCTTTGTGCAAAAATATTCTAGACGTTTTGGTTCCAATTTTGATTTCCCTTAGCCTGCCATTTTGCTATCAGCTACGGACGATCTTCAACAATGTGATCTAAAGCTCTACAATACATACATGTTGAGCAGCGGTTAGGAGAATCTCTTTCCAAATGTCACAATTGTCGAAAATTGTAACAAATTATGTCATCATCCTCTGCCAAATCCACCTCCTCCATGTCCTTGGAATCCACCCCTTCCTTGATTATAACCTCCTCTTTGGCCATGGAACTGTGTAATGCTTCCTTTGACTTGCTCTTCACCTTTCATTATATATGCATCAGTTGTGTGTTCGAACACCAAATCATATGCTCGGAAATATTTTTCATCGTGGCCTACAAACTTACAGAATTTGTAGAATAAGTTTCTAGGAGTTGGTACATACTTTTGCAGTAAATAACACCCTTATGGTTGATGTCCTCTAGTCCTACAAATTTCGCACCAAGTCCCAGCTCCATGACTCAAAGGACTGGGAACCCCTGTTTCTAATACTCTTGAAACCTCAGATATTGGTCCTTATGATGACATTCTACCTTACAATTGATACACTAGACTTCCTCACTTTGTTCCTTCCCTTTCTTAATATCCTGAATCTAAATTGACAAATTCGCCAACTGTATTTGAATATGGTCAATCCATATACTAGTATCCCCTATTGGTGATGCCTCTGGCTTCATTGCAATCTCAAGAGCTTTATACTGCCACACAACCTTATGTTGCATCAATGTTAGTCTTATATGTGGGAACGATGCAACTATAAACCACTCTTTGTATTGACCATTCGAAATCTAAAATCTTACTCAATCCATTAAGGTTTTAAATCATTGGTCAAAGTCCCATACAGACTCACTTGGAAGTTGCTTAATCTCCTTGAGCTCAATGATACACTATGACTCAGATTTAGGCTTACTGCACTCATCTTCCAGCGTAGTTTTAATCTCAGCCAAATTTTTATGTGGAGTTTCTTGGGTTACAATGGACAAACTCATAAACCAATTTAGTGCACAGTCCCAGAAGGTCATGATCAACTGTGCTTTCTTTACATTATCATCTTGTACTTGTTTAACATTCCACACAGCTTCACAGAGAAACCAATGCTACTTTAGATCTTCAGATCCATTCCCGTGAGAAATCGACAACTACATATCATCCCCTACCATCTTCTGTTGCTGAGGTATCAATTGCTTCTAAACTATATGGCCAATACTCCTTCTATTATGATTTGTTGAACTATGACCTTTACTAGTTGAACCACTATTCTGACTACTTTGACAATTATCATTTATTATTGCAAGATGTGATGGACTAAAAGTACTTACCTCAATTTCAGGATATGCACATGGGTTCAGCGTATGTTGTAGTGTCCAGTCTGAGACGCTTCAACTAGTTCTTCCTCCCATCTAAGTCGGTATTCTTCCTTTTCTTCTTCTTCTTCTATACTAACTTATTCTTCCTTGAGCTGTGGAACTACGATGTAGTCACAACCTTCGGTCACACTCTGAACCTCTTTTCTCCATGTCACAACCCTTCTCCGCTTACAATTTTGAAACCTTGCTCCACTTCATAAAAGTCCACACTCCTTGTTTGTTTCACTCTCTTCTGCCCTTATCATTTCAGCTCACTCTTCTCCAACATATTCTCATACCTTCGTCTAGTCGACACCCAGTTCCTGATGTGCGAATCTGCTTATTCCTCATATTCGATTCTCATATTACTCTTTTTACAAAGTAACATCTTCATCCACAAATACATAGATTTCAAATACCTACCTCACAATCCTTTAAAGAAGTCTCTTTCATTTGCAAATATAAGAATTTAAAGTTTCTATAGCAAACACAGTGACATAACCCGCAAATATACTATCAAGCCAATAATCAACAGCAAAGGAAACCTTATTACTAGTACATTTAAGCCTTCAGATTAATTTAGGGGTCCAAACTATTGGTTCACCTCCCTGAAAGCATCTCTTATGTTCTATTAACTTTGACAACCACTCAAATAATAATGTGGGAAACTCAGAAAATAAAACTTCATGTATATCTGAGAAAACATACCTTCCCAACCATTCTTGTGAGTTGATCCTTAGATTTATATTCTATTCTTCGAAAAACTCTCGCTCCTTTTCTATCCATTCCAAAATCTCTGGCTTAGTCGAATACCACATCCCCTTCAATCGTAGATCCTGGTCCCAGTAACGAAACCATTTGTTGGCTCACTTGTGGGCAAACCAAGATTCACTACAACACAAACTAACAAACCTCAAGACACTGGCCCTTTCGGTATTACTTGTGAACAGGAAACGTCTCACCCAAAGCACCTATGGGAGCTACAAGAACCAAGTTTCTGCAACAACGAAGGGGATCATGCTCTTTGTCCAACCTCTCATCTCTGTAAGAAGCTTGATGAATCTATCTTCTGGTTCCTCGACTACCTCTTCCTGTGCTTCCACTTCTTCGACTTCCTCGTCGTTGTGATCTAATGCATCGGGAATGCATCCACGTCTTTGACTTTCCTTGATCGCTGCGACTTCACTAGTTAAACTTTGCATTGTTTGCATGCACTTGTCGAACATTTCACGATCAACTGTGACTGCTGCGCCAAGCGCTCTTCGTCCTGTACCTCGGACATTAACGCCTCTGTGAACCATTTTCAACCGCAGCTGAAACTCCCACTCGTCCAATCGCAACCGAACTTTCACAAGTCGTGCACAACTCTACCCAACCGCAGCTGGAGTTGTTCTACGCACTCGACACTGGATTCACTTCCAGCTCTGATACCAACTGGCGCAAGGTTAGTCCCCTCAAGGACTTCTTGCTTAACAATAACACACGACGCTCACACAGACTAGGTGTAAACAGGATGCCAGAAGCTGGATTCTATTACTTCAAATCAAATTACAATGTGAATTACAAAGCAAATGAACTACTCTAGTCGACCTTAGTCGGATACAATGTACAAAAGTAAAATGTGTGCCCTTTCTTTGTGCGAACTTCACCCTCTCACGGCCTCTGCTGAAGGCAAGCGCTCGCTGAGCTATGGATCTAATCTCTGCTAAGTCCCAACTGGAACTACCTCCCACTAATCTCCTATGTGCCTACGCACTCGTCTTCTACTGCTGCCCCACTGCTACTCGTCCCGAGGTCGACTCCGTTCCCCAAGATACTCTTCCTCTATACGCAAAATCCTCCAGATCCTACAGACCTGCAGTTGTTAGTGCCCTCTGGCCATGTTGCAAACCTCTACCCGTGGCGACATCTGTCATGATCCCAACGACCTTCATAACTGCTCATAACTTCCTTAGCAACCCCGAACGGCTACCAAGTACTTGCCTTGAATTCTGAACTTCTCTGACACTGCTACAGTAGTCGGCCCATATCCTACGTCGACCATACTGCCTTCAGTCATCCTTCGACTTACCCGTCGACTTCACTTCGCTTCCCCAGACCGCCCCTTCCTCCATGCTTGGCTTTCGCCTCAAAACCTGTCCGTGTCGCAATCCGACAACATGTCAACCTTCGACGCCTTCACTGCAACCATGTCATCTATCAACCTTAGACATGTCGACTCTCGACCTTCCACTCCTTCTATCGACCGCATATCGACAGCTTCCTGCTCGATTTATTGACTTTGACAGCCAATCTTCCTTCGTACCAGTAATCGTCAGCAATCCCCCTGGTCGACTTCTCTTGTCGATCATCTTTGACTGATTTTCCTAGGCCCCGATGCTCCTACATCACTATTCTACCCAACCCATTACATATTTATACTTTTCGGCATAGCCTCCCCCGCAAACCACTAAGTGGACCCAAAAATATAACTAAATTATTAACTTACTTAAACACTTCCTTGGTTGACTCAATCAACCACTACCCTTTCCACTAGTTCACAAAACCTTGTTAGTTTTTCAGAAATTTCAATCTGATTTAGGATCTTAACTGAGAGAATAACATGTACAGCATATCTACAGCATATCAATCATGGACACAATAATGCAAGCACACAAGAGACACAGAGTTTCACCGGGGAAAACCAAGAAGGTGAAAAACCCCACAACTTCCTCAGAGATAGATAGAGCAATGATACAACCAAAGTACAAGAGATAGTCTTCTCCTAGCAGATGATCCTCCTCTTCATAAATGCGCCACTTTCTAAGAGAGATAGAAGTGAGTAATGAGTGATCAAATAGAGATCTCCCAATCTTTATTTATACTTGTCCTGTCCTGCCCAATAAACTAATGGGGCCGACTTGTCTAGCTTAGCCTAATAACCCATGGTTAACTTAATCCGGGCCGACCCCACACTTGGTGATCTAATAACCCTTTTACCCACATGACTCATACAGGGCCGACCCCATCAAGGTGGTCTAATAACCCATCAAGTATAAGTTACGACACTTACAATATAAATGACGAAACTTCCTTATAGAGGAATAATAACATCTCTATAGGAATACAAACACTTCCGTATAGAGGAATAATAACATCTCTATAGGAATACAATATACATGGATGAAATACATTCCGAAGTTACATATACATCAACACTCCCTCTTAACTAAGAAGGTATTTCTTGACATAGATCTGCTAGCACAAGTCTTCTTCTCTGGATCATCATCAATGAATCATCGTCATCGTCACTGCTGCTGCTATCTCAATCAATCTCTGAATCTACTCGTCATAGGAAGTTCTATAGAGCCAGTCCTTTTTCATACAGGATGTAGGCCCACCACCTGCAAGTCTTCATCATCACTGGCCATACTGTGGAATCCTCAAGACTTATTACGTGCGTCAACAAAACCTAGCAAGAGCATCCTAGGACTAATTACAAGCACACTACTCAACCTATCGGATCTCCCATGGACCTATTACATGTTACCAAGCAAAACCTAGCAATAGCATCTCAGGACTGATTACGTGCCTAGCACAACCTGCAAGATCTCCCAGCGAGACATTATATGCTACCAAGCAAAACCTAGCAAGAGCATCTCAGGACTGATTACGTGCCCAGCACAACCTGCAAGATCTCCCAGGGAGACATTATATGCTACCAAGCAAAACCTAGCAAGAGCATCTCAGGACTGATTACGTGCCCAACACAACCTCCAAGATCTCCTAGGGAGAAATTATATGCCATGGACAAAACCTAGCAAGAGCATTTGCCAGATCTCCCAGGGAGTTATTATATGCCAGCGGCAAAACCTAGCAGGAGCATCTGCAAATCTCCCAGGGCGCTATTATATGCTTATCTGCACAACCTGTTCCACGGCCACAGAGTATCATCCTGATACTCACCATATATCATCCTGATGTACACCTGATCGTCCTGATCATCATCTCTGTATCGTCCTGATGCAAGTCATCCAGAATATCATCCTGATACTCATCACACATGATCATCTTGATCATACGATGTATCCACCTGATACATATCATGCATCCACCAGATGCATACATGATCCACCTGATCATACAATGTATCCACCTGATACATATCATGCATCCACCTGATACATATCATGCATCCACCTGATGCATATCACATACATGATCCACCTGATCATACAATGTATCCACCTGATACATATCATGCATCCACCTGATGCATACATGATCCACCTGATCATACAATGTATCCACCTAATGCATACATGATCCACCTGATCATACAATGTATCCACCTGATACATAGCATGCATCCACCTTATGCATATCACATACATGATCCACCTGATCATACAATGTATCCACCTGATACATATCCAAAGCAGTAACTGGAGCATCGTCCTGATGCTCATCACACAGTGCTTACATCCACAGCCATGGGAGGATCCTCCTACCACCATGCTTGGAATGGCTTCTGCAAATGTGTCAATCGCTTCTTCCTTGAAGTGTCATCAATCTGAAAAACACCAAGCCTCCCTCTGAAGTACTCAAACTTCACTCTGGCTAGTGGTTTCGTCAACACATCTGCAACCTACTCAACCATCACAACATACAGGAGCTTCACTGCTCCTCTCTACACCATATCCCTAATATAGTGATATTTGATCTCAATGTGCTTCGACCTGTCGTGGAACACCGAGTTCTCATACAGCTTCACACAACTCTAGTTGTCACAAAAGATACCAGTAGCCTCCAGCGGGAAATCAAATAACTCAGACAGTAGCTTCCGAAGCCATACTACCCCACAACTAGCCGAACATGCTGCAACATACTCTGCCTCGGCTGTACTCAGTGCTACGTAGGACTGCTTCATGCTAAACCAAGAGATCACACCTGATCCCATACTGAAGCAGCACCCAGAAGTGCTCTTGCTATCTACAACATTGCCTGCCCAATCTGAATCAACATAACCCTCCAGGTTAAACTTTTGATTCGCATCATACTTGAGCCCATAATCAACCGTACCCTTCAGGTACCTCAGAATATGCTTTACAGCAACCAGGTGAACACTCCTCGGATCCGTCAGGAACTGGCTCAATGTGTTCACCGCAAAGCAAATATCTGGTCTCGTGTTCGTCAGGTACATCAAGGACCCAATCATCTGACGATACATTGTGATATCAACCGGATCAGATGAAGCATCACACAGAAGCTTCAAGTTCGATGCCATAGGTGTGGCCATGGCCTTGCAATCCATCATCCTGAACCTCTTCAGGATCTCTATTGCATACTTCCCTTGTCCAAGGAAGATTCCATCTGCACTCTAGCACACCTCCATGCCTAGAAAATAGTGCATCATACCCAAGTTCTTCATCTCGAACTCGGCAGCAAGCTTCCGCTGCGTGTCAGCAATCAATCTATCCTAACCTATAACAAACAGGTCATCCACATACAAAAGTAGTATTACTAGATTGCCTTCCTCGACCTTGTAGTAAAGGTTGGAATCCGCTTTACTTTTGGTAAAGCCCAAACTGGATAGAAAGCCATTTATCCTACCATACCAAGTCCTGGTTGCCTGTTTCAAACCATACAAGGCTTTTTATTTTTAGTTTGCACACATGTGACTCTCGGTCATGTGTCTCAAACCCGAGTGGCTGCTCCACATACACTTCCTCTTCGACTATACCATTCAAGAAGGTTGTCTTGACATATATCTGGTGTATCTTCCATTTCTTCACTGCAGCCAGAGCAAGTACTGATCTGATGGAAGTGTGTCTGGCTATAAGTATAGAAGTCTCTTCATACTCAATCCCTTTTTTTGGGAGAAGCCACGAGTGACAAACCTCGTTTTGTATTTCTCCATGCTACCATTTGCAGCATGCTTGATCTTATAGATCCATTTGGAAGTCACAGCAGACTTCCCTTCAGGTCTTGGTACTACATCCCAAACATCATTCTTCATGATCGACGGATCATGGCATTCTTCCATTACTTCATCCCAGATCCTGGGAACTTCAATATCTTCAATAGATATCTTTGTTGCTGGAACAAATGTTGTAGTCCTTTTGTAGGTGATGGTATATGATCTTTCCTACAAAACAAGTTAAATTGCATGATTAGAAACATCTCATAGTTTTCAGAACAAATTCTTACGCATAAAGAAATATGTCATACAGTCATGCAATTATTTTAGCCAATGCTTCAATACAACTTTTATCCATATCACGTAACTTTCTAGATGCCTTCCAATCTCTACCAGAATATTGTTAAGAGTTTGCACTACTCCCAACATGTCAGCAAAGAGGTTTCATTCTAGATAAGTAGCAATGGAATGTTGTACAATGCCATAGGCCACTTACCCATTACATGCATATTAGTAGTATGTTGTTCATTAATGCAATTATTCTAATATGCCAAAATACACAGCCTAATTCTAGGAACATCAGTATATACATCATTGAACAGTATTATTTAAACAATCAAATATGCAAGAAATGATAATTCAAATACTTATCTTTGTTTGTTTCTTGGGTTGACTCCCTCTTAGTCTTTGCTTCCTTTCTACAACTCCATTCTGATGTGGATTGTGAGAAGTGGTCGACTCCCTCTGAATATCTGCATCCTTGCAGAAACTACTAGAGTGTGCTCCCTCTTGATCTTTGCTTCCTGGATTACCTGTCCTTGGACTTGTATCCATCCTCGATCACTATGCATGCTTACAAGTATAATTATTGTGATATCCTCGAGATCTCATACATAATCATACATTTATTAATATAATCTCAATACTATCAAAAACACAATAGTCTTAAACATGTATAGTAATGATCATTTTAAACATAGATAATAAACATTAGTATTCAAGGTTTATATAGGACTCTTCTGGTTAGTCATATCATTAATTAAAGTAAGAAACATAATATGCCTAAACCCATGATTACTCAAACCTAGAACTTCATGAATAATCATAATCAAACATGCCAAGTATACTTATATAAAATATCCTAACACAAGGTAGGATTTTAACTTGATAAAAGAAAAACATACATGGATTAGTATGTTAGCTAGCTATGTCTAACATACCCACATGATGTATTCTTGTTCTCTTAAGTGACTTGTGCTAGTAACTTGCATATCTCATAGGTTAACCATTATAGAACCAAGTTATACATACATCGTAAGTAGATCTTCTATGTGATCCATGGCAATGGATGAACCTTTGTCTTCATGTCACCATGGTCATATGTTCTTGAACTAGAACATAATTTGTCTTTCTTGATGAACCTTTCATGTTAGCGGACAACATCAACCTCATATAACACCACAATGTATTAGTACAATCATAAGTGTCAAAACCCTAATCAATGAATATCTTCTATCGTGCATTCATAATTTTATTAAGGTGATACAACAAGTCTAAAGTTAGTCAAGATTGTAGTAACCTTAATGAAGACAAACATACCATAAACTTAATCATGAACAGATCTCGAAACATACCTGGATAAGTCATACCTGTCGAGATTGCTTGTAATCTTCTTATGTAAGGTCTTAGCCTTATCTCCCTCTGAAACTGGAACTTCTTCACTTATGCAAGTGACCAATCCATTCTTTTCTAGGATTAGCCCAATCCACTTGATTTGCAGAAACTGGATTGGGAGCTGGATTAGGGTTTGTCAAGGAAACCCTAAAAATTCAAACTTTGAATTTCAAACTTCTAAAAGGATAGAAAGATGCGCCTTGATGAGCTGATCAACCTGGTATACTCAGAATTTGAAAACTGCAAAGTTTCACCCCTCAAAATTGCCTTTGAAACTTCCGGATCTTCTGGACAGGATCCTGAACTAGGGTTTAATAAAGCCCACCCTTCTGCCCAACCAAAAGGTTCGATCCAAAGCTCTAAAATTCGATTTTTCTGAGGAGCTTCTAGCCGTGGCCACAGACTTCAAAAATTTCAACTTTTGCAAAAGCCCTAATTTTCCACTTTTCCAATCAAAGTCCCAAACTAGGGTTTGATCAAGCCCAGCCTTCTACCCAACCAAAAAAATTGTTCTTGGTCTCTAAATTTCTATTTTGATGAGTACCATTCAGCCGTGGTCTCCGTTTACAAAAATGAACTTTCTCTGAAACCCTAATTCCTGGAGCCATGAATAAAGGTGCTCAAAATCCAATTCTGTTTTGATAGAAATATGCACCTGATTGTTTCTGGTGTAACTCCGAAATTACGAATCCACAGGGTCTGAAAATTCTACCTGTGGTGGCCTGACCTGTCATCTTTCCAACCCCACAGGTCTGACCTTAATTGGATTCTCTGAGAGAGAGTTATGTCAAGTGTCGCAACGTGACCTATTTATGGGATAAAACAGGAGAGCGAACTTGTACGGAGTGCCACGTGTCACTAGTTCACTTTCGGCCTCTGAACCTTCATCCTATGAAAGTATAGTCCATGCCCTACCTGTCACGTTTTACGAAATTGCATTTGGAGCTTCCTAGCCCAAGTTATGACCTTTTTGCCTAGGTCACCTGTTTATGACTCAGATCTGGAAGAGGCAAAAACCCTAGATTGTACAAATCATAAAACACAAAGTACAATGAATTAGAAGTTGTGCTTCGGACACAAGGTACATGGGGATCTTATCTTCAACCTGTAAGAGTTTCAGATCCTGAAACCTCGCCGAAATGGATTTATAGTGAAAGGGCTACGATGACTGGTTTTTTCTATATCAAGCCCTAGCATCGCAAGTGCAACAAGTGTCATACATGCCATACCATGCCTTCTTTCAGGCTAACTCTAATACCATGTTAGTTTTTCAGAAATTTCAATCTGATCTAGAGAATAACATGTACAGCATATCTACAGCATATCAATCATGGACACAATAATGCAAGCACACAAGAGACACAGAGTTTCACCGGGGAAAACCAAGAAGGTGAAAAACCCCGCAACTTCCTCAGAGATAGATAGAGCAATGATACAACCAAAGTATAAGAGATAGTCTTCTCCTAGTAGATGATCCTCCTCTTCACAAGTGCACCACTTTCTAAGAGAGATAGAAGTGAGTAATGAGTGATCAAATAGAGATCTCCTGATCTCTATTTATACTTGTCATGTCCTGCCCAATAAACTAATGGGGCCGACTTGTCTAGCTTAGCCTAATAACTTAATTCGGGCTGACCCCACACTTGGTGGTCTAATAACCCTTTTACCCACATGACTCATACAGGGCTGACCCCATCAAGGTGGTCTAATAACCCATCAAGTATAAGTTACGACACTTACAATATAAATGACGACACTTCCGTATAAAGGAATAATAACATCTCTACAGGAATACAAACACTTCTGTATAGAGGAATAATAACATCTCTATAGGAATACGATATACATGGGTGAAATACATTCCGAAGTTACATATACATCAACAACCCTTAGGCCCAACAGTTGGTGAGAATCCTCTTATTCTTGTTTTATACATAGATGATCTCTTTTTGACAAGATCAAAGAATCTCATTGAGGGGTGCAAGAGATATCTTGCTATGAAGTTCAAGATGAAGGACATCGGGTTGATGCAGTACTTCTTGGGATTAGAGGCGTGGCAAAGGACAAGTCATATTTTCTTGGGGCAGCGAAAGTATATTATGGATATCTTTAGGAGATACAAGATGACAGAGTGCATGCCTTTGGCTACGCCTATGATAACCAACTTGACGAAGCTTGATGCTTATAAGTCAGAGTTTGTTGATCCTACGTTGTATCATCAATTGATTGGGTCCTTGATGTATTTCGTCAACACCAAGCTAGATATATGTTTTTTTGTCAACACTCTCAATCAGTTCATGGTGGAACCAAAGAGAGTGCATTGGGTGGCAGCAAAACATGTTCTCAAGTACCTATGAGGTATGGTAGAGCATGTTTTGAGTTATGAACAACAGGATGGAGTTAGATTGACGGGTTATACAGACTCGTATTGGACACGAAATATAGTGGACAGAAAGAGCACCTCAGGGTGCTACTTCAGTTTGGGTTCAGCTGTAGTGTCATGGTTTAGTCGGAAGCAAAAGTTAGTGGCATTGAGCTTAGAAGAGGTAGAATATATGGCAGCCAGTCAGGAAAGTTGTGAGGCCATTAAGATTCGCAAGTTACTCGTGTGTTTATTTGATCAGAGGTTGCAGCCGACCATCATTCACTGCGATAATCAAAGCTGCATCAAACTCTCTGAGAATCCAATGTTTCATGACAGGTCGAAGCACATAGAGATCAAGTATCACTTCATCCGATATTATGTTTAGAGGGGAGTTGTGAAGATTTAGTACATACCTACAGATGAGCAGACTTTAGACATTCTTACGAAGGATTTGATGAAGAGGAAGTTTGTCTTCTTCATATATAAGCTTGGAGTGGTGCAGAACACTTTCTTTGTTGAGAAGGAGTGTTGATTTTTGGAGTAACTGAGGACAAGTGCCCTGCATGGCTTCAGTGTCAGAAGCATGCATGAGATGTCCATACTTTTACTTTTCCATGCAAACGGCTTTTATTGATTTATGGAGAAAAATAATTAACTTTTTAATGTGGAAATGAAATTAGGGTTTGGAACACTAAAAGTCATCGATAAGTTATAAAAGAGAGGTAGAGGGTAAAAGTTCAGTTGATCGACACATTCACTCATTCAGATATTGTTTGAGATGGGGCAAGTTCTTGTGCAATCAAAGAGCAGAGAACAGGGGCGCACTTTAGTAGCCATGAGGGCAGTGAGAGCGCACTTGTTCAATCGTGAGGGCAAGAGAGAGAGCAGGGGCACACTTCTTCTAGTGATTGAGAGGGGGTATATTTCCCTAGGTAGTATTCATAATTGATGCCACCAGAGATTTCAAAGCATGGACAAAGGGGGTACTTTTGCCAAGACGACAACTAGGAACCCCGTGTGAGTAGGGGCACACTTCATATAGCACAGGAATTGTAGTTGTTGAGTAGTGTGGGTTTGGCCTTGAGATTTGGCATGCCTCCCAAGGCTTTAGGTTCCTCTATCTAACAAATTTCTGTTGTAATCATTTCTATTTTTTTCCTCTAACTCGACATCAAGAAATCCATAGTTTGTTGGTTTTTCCCCATTGAGGTTTCCAGGGTTAAAAAAAAAAATTCGGTTGTGTGATTGGTTTCTTGTTCCATTGCGTATTATCAGCTATTTGATCTTATGCATTGTTGTTCATAAAATCAGATCTAAGAATTTATTCTACATGCATATTGGATTATTTTATTGGAAGCAGTAATCTGATTATAAGTTCTAAAGAAAATTAGCATAATAATCATTGGGAAAGAAAGCCTTCTTTTCAACACTTCCACTTGCATGGATTACATTTCCTTCAATACTCTATATCGAGGAATCATCCATGTCTCCAAGCTGAATGCAAATAGAGATGGATACTTAACAAGATCAATTAATGCAATCCCCACTCAACCAGAAAATCCACATTACGCTTTTTTTTCTTCTATAAGTTCAAGAATCAATATCATTTTTCTCAATAATTCTGAAACTTGTTTTTCAGAGAAGATAAACTGCTCAAAATTTGTTGTTTTTGACCTAAGTTTTCTTTCCCCATTCCCATAATTGCTCGCAAGCCAATTGCAAACATTTTTTATCCCTTCTTTAACCCAATATCCTCGCCATGTTTAAACAATTCCATAACTCTTTCCTCTAAACCAATGACAAAGCCAAGGCAGCTTGACAGTAAGTCTGACAATGGTTTTCCCTCCATGCCCAATTTTTGCAACAGAGAAATTCTAGATTTTATCCTCTCCTCCGTGACATCGAAAATCGTTGCACCAGTTTGAACAAGTTTGGTTATATTGAATTTTCCCTCATGAAAGTCTTAAAAATGTTGAGCTTAGACTTTGGCAGATCTCAAGAATAAACTGTAGTAACTGTATGTTGCTTAAATGGTTACTCCCTGCTCATTAAACGGATTAGAAAACCACAGTTTTACCACAACTTGAGGGATCCACAACATAAGATGCACTACACCAGGTAGTGTGGCTTTATAAATAAGAATCAAGATAGAGATGTAAAAGTAGGATGGATTAAGCCTTACATAGGAATTAGAAGCCCATCCTCAACCTCTTCAGAGATCAAAAGGAAACACAATGTTATACTGGAATAATGGAACCAAATATTCATACTCATGTATGTTTTCATTCTCCCTCATGGCTCTGATAATGGGCTACAGGTGACCCGAAACTTTCAATCCCATATATTTTAGCAATTTTAGCACTAAAGTATGGAATGTGGCAGCGTCTATAGTGAAATATAACAAATTTCAAATGAAAAACAATTATAGAAAGCATCTTTCATTCCACGTGTACACCA
Organism: Larix kaempferi; assembly: GCA_027924585.1. Lineage (NCBI taxonomy): Eukaryota > Viridiplantae > Streptophyta > Pinopsida > Pinales > Pinaceae > Larix > Larix kaempferi. The sequence goes on from BSBM01001346.1 coordinate 15,673,041, forward strand.
TTGTACCATCTACCACTAGAAAGTAAACCTGTACATAGTATATTGTTATGTTCAGGCCTTTTATAATGTAGTATACCCACTTCAACCTAAACCTCTCACAGCAGAGGAACAAAACATTTCAACTTGGATTGTTTTTGTATGTTCACAAACATTGGAACGAAGTATTCACCCCTTTAGTATCCAGGAAGGTAGAGCACTCTACAAGCATTAAAAGAATGCTTCTTATCTCTCACAGCAGAGGAACAAAACATTTCAACTTGGATTGTTTTTGTATGTTCACAAACATTGGAACGAAGTATTCACCCCTTTAGTATCCAGGAAGGTAGAGCACTCTACAAGCATTAAAAGAATGCTTCTTATGGAAGATACAACCTTGCAGACAAAAGAACATCATGACCCTAATTGCAATCTCCCTTCTACAAAATGGTATAGATCTCTAACAGTGTAATAACTATCTAAAACTCAAGAAAATCACACATGTTTCTCATAACAAGGGCAAAGTGCAGCATTTTCCCAAACTTGAACTGCGAAGTTGGTTGGTAGCTTCAGTAATCACACGGAAACCTGATCTCATGACTTATTTCGTCCATTCTTATGGAACAATGGCCATAGCTATCCCTATTTTCTATGTACAAGAAAGTTTTCAGATATTGAGAGTCAATGGTTGACCTAGATCTCTTCTCTTCTAGAAAAGCACGATGCAAAAGAAAAAGACCAACAACATTTTATATTTACGCTCATATCCTTACTTCTTTGGATACACTTCCACGACTAACTCCAGCTCAAGAAAATCAATTCTAATCTATTATTTGATACAAAAATGTTTATATCAAATGAGATCCACACATTCAAAATGCAGCTCAATCCCATTTATATCAGAGCAATGTGGAAGCTCCACTCCGAATTTCAACAGGTCCCCAGTTTCATAAGTTGGACATAATTGTGCAATCATCCCTAATTTCATGAGCTGGACGTAATTGTGCAATCACTTGTGCATCTAAATAAGCATCGCATGAAAATCGCCACACTGAAAGATCGTTGCAAAAGATAAAAGAAAATCTTCCATATATTTGCGGAGAAACCTAATTGCATGAAAACAGAGGAATTATTGAAACTATACTTTGTCATACCTGTAGCTGATAGCCAAGCAATGCCCATTGTTTTCATAGTGCTCAAGCACATGGCCATTAATGAAGTGGCTGCAGAGAACCTCTTAATAGCTAAGGCAAATCCAGTTTTCTGCAGGATGGTCACACCTGAACTGGACCAGAATCTTTATAAAAAATTAGTATGTTAATCTCATCTTCCTTATTCCATCAAAAGCTAATAGAGCAGAATATTTAGACATATTACTTCCAATATTACAAATTTATAATTTAATCATCAATTCTCGTTATAAAAACAACTAAAATTTCCATCCCATCTGTGACTAAGTCAGTGTACAATTCACCTATTCAGTATGTGATGCATGAAAATGAAAAACTATCTGCTTCCTTAACTATTTCCTACACTCCATCATGCAATTGAAACACTCTAAATGCAATTGTTTAGCACATCAAATCAATGAGGTCTGAGAACATTAAGGTCCAATAACATTATATGGAAGTGATCCATTACCTTGTTCAAACACACTAGAGGCCACTGGACCATTATTTGAAACCATTCTCTTGTCTCTTCCTTTGAGCCATTTCAAACTGTTTTTCAAAGACTGCACAATATCTTTGCGGTCTTATGGAATGCTCTCCTGGGACGTAGAAGGAATGCCATATATTTTCCCCTTGCATGTAAGGAGTTGTATTCACTGAGAAAGTCCTAAAGAAGAAGGGGAAATGCAAAGACATCAAGTTCCATCTGTCCGAACTAATCCTTGGGTTGGAATGACGTTGTAAAAGACTTGCAAGAAACTCTTAAGCAATTTCGATCTCTGATCCTTGATGCAAGCAAGCATATATCTCTTCTAACCCATTGGCATCCGTAGATGAAGTATGCCTCCAAATCCTTTCTTTGTCATTTGAATTTGACAAGTCCTATGGCCCTGAATGACAAAACTCTGCACAGTTATTGCTTCTATGCAAGCTAGACATGGTTGATGATGATTCAGCAATCCCTCCAAGGAAATCCAGAACATATCTATCATCAGTAGAAATATAGAATTCATTAGGGTGATCAAGATTTCCTGTAAGCCTAACCAACAAATGGCCTGTTGAATGGGAAAGACTAAGAGTGTGACTTCTCTCTAGAGGCTTCAAGTTATTCACAATAACCAAAATGGAGGAATTGGTCACAGATGAATTGATTTTGGCTTGGCCTAGACTTGTCATAGATAACCCGTCAAGTGGATTCAATTCAATCGTTCATGTCCCATTGTGATCAATTGTATCTTGGGGCCAAAAACAATTACTACAAAATAACTATAGAATGAACAAACAGTAGGACCGGATCTAATCCTAAAAAGACATAAAACATCTAATAGAAAGTAATTTCACAATTTTCGAGTCCTAGAAACAATTTTTTCCACAAACCAATCCAAGGCAAGTCAGATCTTTCAATAAGCTGATGAATTAAGAATTTAAGAGCATAAGTTTGGCAACAAACCAGAAAAGAAAAAACAAAACAAAACTCTGAAGCAAATCAGTTTCTTAAAAGTGTATTATTATACTCAATGATGAGAAATAAGAGTCATCATAAGCCTAACTGGGGAAAGCCTAATTGGGGCTATGAAGACATTACCCAGCAACAAATGGGAAAAAACGTTGAGGTTTATCAATGACTTAAATGAGAAAACTAGACTTTTCAGTGGCTCAAACTAACAGAGGGAGACATCTCCGTTACCCAAATGTGAGAAACTTAAAGTTTCTCAGTTGCCTAACTCATAAAATAAGATTATCCAGATATTCAACCAAAGAGAAAGGAAAACAAATTTTTCTAGTTGTCCAATTCAGAAACTAAGATTACCTGGATACCCAAACAACGAGAAGAGAAAACAAAATTCTTAATGACCCAATTCAAAAAAAAAATCTGCAATGACCGTTTCAAAGTTGATATTTATTTATTGTGCGGCATCACTGGTTGCAATTACAAAAGAATTTATAAATGGCCACCAGAAGGTGTCATTACACTAGTAAGGCACTAGACGCCAAGGCACAGGATTTTCCAATGACCCGATTGGAAAGATCATGGTCTTGGACACAAAAACAAAGAAAATCAAGGTTTCTAACTTACAGAATGCAAAAAATGGGCTACACAAGCTATTCGCTCGGGAGGAACAAAATATATCAGCTACCCAAACAAGAAAAACAGAACTTCTTTGAAACACCTTAAGAAAACAAGATTGCTCAATGCCCGACAACAAAAGGATAGATTTTCTCAAATATCAAAATGAACCATAGACCTTTACCTTTGTGCTAGCAAAAGTAAGTCCACATAAGAAGACCGAAATAACACAAATAAAACACCTGAGGCAGCCAGATCTGTATCAGAGAGAAAGAGAGTGAATTAAAGCAGGAGAATATCAAAACAATAAACCTACCCTTGAGGTCCTGCTGCCTATTCTTATAAATCCCAAAGGCGAATGAGACCTTGAAGGAGCCAAAGGCCCAGAAAGAGAGGTCCTCATTGCACCTGTGTCTGTTGAAGCCATTGAACTCACAGGCCCAGAATGAAAGGTTCTCATTGCACCTATGTCTGCTGAAGCCATTGAACTCAAAACTATCCGAAATGATAAAAAAACTCTGTACCCAATAAAGTTTCACAGAAATAAACCGGTTTTTCACGGAAAGAAAAATGATTCTACATATCGATTGATTTGACCATGGAGTTTCTAATTTCTACAACGAGAAAAGCTTGAAATTTTTGCCGAGGGTGCGAAGAATCACGATTTTTTTTGCCAAAAGCCTGGAATTTATACAGTTTTGTGCTCCTTTCTTACAGTCTCAGCTCTGGAATTTATACAGTTTTGTGCTCCTTTCTTACAGTCTCAGCTTGTCATCAATTCTGAAATCACCCAACTTTAACCTGGGACATGACACTGGAGAATGGCAAGGGCCACGCATGCCCCAATAATGGTAAGACGTGCAGAGAACAGTAAGGAAAGGCGGAAACCTTGGCGAACGGCCACAGTTGACAGAAATCAAAGATAGATAAAGGCAAAAGGGCGAGGATGCACGCTCGTAAACGAGGAATCTAGCTCAAATTCGCGAGAATAAACCAGTCCAATGAAATGGCTTTCTTCGATACCGCAGCTCGGGTGGAATGACATATGGCCGCCCGAGTCCCGACCTTTAGCAACCAACGCCGACTTTCCGTGACTCTTCCTCGTCGATGGTCTGGGCGGAGCTCGATTGGCGTTCGCTTCAAGAACTCCTGTGACTAAATGTCCAGGCAAAATCGGTCGCTGGTTGACCTTGGGACGCAATCTTAAGCTGCGGGCTTGAAGAATCGGTCGATCGAACCACTGATGCGTTGGCGTGGGCCGAGGAACTGGCGGCTATCGACCTTCCTGAACTAGTGATTTAGAGCGGTGCCATATAATCCAACTTGAGCTTTCGCTGACCTCCCACGGCTGTAAAGGTAGTGGTATGCTCACGGGTAGACCGTTTAAGACACAATATCCAAACACTTAATGCAGTTGTAGCAAGTTCGTTAGTGGTTGGATCTTAACAGATTCAACAGCGAACTAGCCTATTGTGACCCCATTAAATAAATAACCTACAGTAAACTGAATAATATTAACACGAAAGATTTGTCTTAAAACCCTCACTTACTTGTGGAATAATGCTTATCAGAACAGGCTGAATAATATCAACAGAAAAGATTTGTCTTAAAACCCTCACTTACTTGTCGAATAGTGGTTATTGGAGAAAGATATTATGAAGGTTACTTGTAATAGTGATATTAACCTGAAAGGTTTGTCTTAAAACCCTCACTTACTTGTGGAAGAGTGGTTATTGGAGAAAGATATTATCAAGGTTACTTGTATCAATTACATTGACATGGAAAATATAATTGTTTTTGGATCGTTGGCCGGATGGTTGAGACGGATGGCTATAGGCTTTCCAACCCGGTTTTGAACATCCACTCGATGCTCAAATAACTGCCGTTTAGTAGAATTTGCCTAGAAAGGCAATGTTTCGTAGTATATAATCATTTAATAAGAACACAGTTAGTTAGGGAAGATGTTGGCTTCAATAAATAAAATAAATTTTATTATATTGATTTGATCTTAAATTTTGTTATTTAATTTCAAAAGTCAAAATTTAAGATGAATCTATTCTATTAAACAATATTATTATATATTTACTTAATTATACTAAATAATAATATTATATATTTACTTAATCATTCTTTAAGGTGATATAATCTAAAATTTTCTTTGAAGTGACATAATCTAAAACTCTTTGGATATAATGTCCATGTTAACATAATCATGTCCATGTTATCATAATCATGAGGATCTTACCAATCTATATTAAATAATCAATGACCATAAGCTTGACAAAAAAATGTCAAAGGCAAGGGATTCCAATTGAAAAGAAATCTGAAGTTTTTTTGTCATCTCTAAACTGCAAGTAAAATAAGGCAAAGGAAATTGAAGGAAATGGCTTTGTCTTGCTTACTTATGGCTTCTCCAATCATTGATAAGTAGTCGATTGATTCGCAGCACAAATCCAACAAAATTCTTTTTTCCGGAAATGATTTATTCGTTGTGGGAGTCTTTGCATTTTGAATTTATTTGGACATAATGCTTCAGGGCTACAGCATTTGGAGGGATTTGTGGTGACAGAAGTCACATGTTATCCGACAATCCAATATTTGTCCTTTCCCATTTTAAAAGGGAACTCTAGAATTTTACCTTTTTGGGATTATTGTTAAAGATGTTTGGATATTGTTAGGGGAGGGTTGTCTATTCTTGAACAGGGACCAATAGTTGTCATAGTACTGGTCCCACACAGCCACCACATATTGACATAAAAACATCCATAAATTAAACATATATATTCCATATTAAGTGTAGTACATATTTAATTTAAGTCCAAAAATTGCCCATTAACTGACTAGGCCAACGGGTGTCCATAAATAGTCTTGGAGTGCAAAATAGTACAAAACATCTTGTCCAAAGTACATACAGATCTGCTCATGGATCCAAAAGTTCATTAACAACTATTTAACCCAGCTTGTATTTCACATCAACTACAAGGTAACCATCAACTAAGGACCCACGAATATCTATTGGAGCCTAAATATCCCAGCATTCATTTAAACATGTTCAACCATTCATTACAACCTGTCCAAGCAACAACCAAAAGACTGTTAGCCATAACTGCCTGCTTGTTCAACATCCCAACCCACTGTGATCAATAAATGACAACTACCCATTAAATGCAACCATTAAACAGATGAAAGCACAAGGATCATGAAACAGATGAAGGCACAAGGATCAACCATGACAAACTCCCAGCCATTGGATCACATCTAAATCAATCCACAACACACATTCATTTTTGAGAGATTGCAATCCAATTCAACATCAAACAACTATAAAAGAACCACAACCCTTACTGCAGAGGCATTTCAGAAATTCGAACTACATAGTGTGTGCACAGTGGAGACATACCATCAGAGTGTGTGCATAGTATAATCACAGTATAATCAGGTAACTGCATAATCAATGTTTATGTTATTTCCATTGTTGTTAGTGATATTTCTGTTACCTAAACATTACTGTTATTTCCATTGTTGTTAGTGATATTTCTGTTACCTAAAAAGCTTCCAGTTTGCTTCTATATAATCAAAACCTGTAGTATTATTTCCAATTATGTTATAGGCAACTTCCAATTTTCTTCTGCATAATCAACTTCCCCTTTAAATGTGCAAGTTGTTGCAGGCATGGCAAGAGTCAACGTTGCAAGGAGAACAAGTCGTCGACTGAGCAGGGGTGCCCAGCTACGCTACACCTCATCGGACGAGGAGAGGGTCGATCCTTCAAATGCCAACAATGCACCCAGCAATGTTGTTGAGAATGACCATGTGGTGGTAGAGGACACTGTTGTCCCACCATCAACCACAGAGCCAAGAACAAGTTCAACCACCAAAATCAGTGCAATAAGAGGCTTGACAAAAGAAGACATGTTAGCTGCCATTGATGATATAGATTTCAATGGATATTCCATTCGTGCTGCTGCTAAAAAACATGGAGTTGCTACCTCATCAGTGCATTACTGGATAAATGGGCTCACACATACAAAGCGCAGAGGGCCTGTTACAGTTATGAGTGAAGAGGAGGAGGCTGAGGTGGTTCAGTGGTGTAAGGAGATGGCTCAAATGGGACATGGGCTAGAGTTGATACAACTAAAATCCACAGCAGCTCAAATATGTCAGGGGAGGCCAAACCCCTTCAAAGATGGGTTTCCTGGAAATTCATGGTGGTTTGGGTTTAAAAAAAGGCACCCAGACCTTGTGTTGCGTACAGATGAGGGCCTGGATAGAGATAGGGCTCTAAATCTACGCCCTGCAATTCTGACTAAGTTCTATGCCACCCTTTCTAGTGCATACGAGAAACATGATTATGCTCCAGACCATATATGGAACTGTGATGAAACAGGTTTACCGGCATGAAGGAACTGTGGCATGCGTGTGAATGCCAAGAGAGGGAGTCGTAATGTGCCTAAGATTTTTCCTAGGAGCAGGGAGTGGATCACTATTCTATGTTGTGTCAATGCAATTGGTGCTTCAATCCCTGGATTTTATCTATTTAAAGGTAAAACTCAACTCAAAAACTATATACAAAATTGTGAACCAGGTGCATGCATGGCTGCACATCCCCATGCTTGGATGACTAAAGAACTCTTTTTGAATTGGCTAACTCACTTTGTTGCATCTATATCAGGCGGTGTCTCACCTGTAAACAGACACCTGCTGGTTTTCGATGGACATGGAAGCCACATTGTTGTGCAAACAATTGAAGAGGCTAACAATTTGGGCATCGACCTGTTGACACTGCATGCTCATACCACTCACAGAATGCAACCCCTAGATGTCAGTTTGTTTGGGCCTTTCAAGAACGATTTCAGGGGTGAGCGAGCTTTGTAGATGGCAAAGAATCCAGGGGTGGAGGTAAAAAGGTTTGAGCTAGACGAACTTGCAAGTAAAGCCTTTAGAAGGGCTCTCACACCATCAAATATCAAGGCTAGGTTTAAGAGGACTGGGATATGGCCACTGAATTCTGAGGCTCTCATGCATGATACTAGTTGCAGCCAGGCATTTCAACCGGATGGTCAGGAAGAAGGGGATGTCCAAGCACATGGTGATGGCCAAGGAGATGTGGAAGTAGGGGAAGACGTTGTTGCTGCTGATAATATCATATCCCTGTCTCAAGGAGGACCCTACTGCGGTGATGATGATGAATAGGTGTGTGAAACACAATATAACAATGAACCAAGTGACAGTAGCATGGAGGTTGTTACACCAACTGAGACAACTGCAACTTCTGCTTTTGATCTTCTCAATGTCTCTATGCAAGGGACAGTCGCAACTTCTGCTTCTGATCATGTCAATGAAAACATTGATCATGCACAATGGAGCAGCAATGGAGAATTGTCTTTGCCAAGCCAGGTTACCCCACCATCATGGCTGGCAGAAGCCATGATGAATTTGGACCAATATGTTGTCTCAGGGAGCAATGAAGAAAGCATGAACATGCCTTCACAGCCACGAGAATTGGAAGATGAAATTGTTCATTATTTTGTGGACAACAGAAACCTGGAAGAAGATAGTCTCCACAATGAGGTTCCAGCTGAAGAGGACAATATGGTTCAGATAGAGTAGGAGAACATTGACCCAAATATTGAAAGGCAAGTGTCAAGCAAGGAGCAGCAAGTGTCAACGAAGGGCCAGTTGCTTGGTCGGTTCTTAAAGCTACCAATAGAGAGAGTGTCAGCAAAAAGAAGGCAAGCAACAATAGACAATCTTCGTCTATGCCGAAGTTCACAGTTACTCACCTCAGAAGATTATATAAAACCATTGGTTGAGTCTGAGCATAGGAAACTTGAAATCCAGGGTTTAAAACAGAAGAAGAAGGACTTAGCTAAAGAAAAGAAGACTGCAAGGATTGCTCCAGCAGAAGTTTGAGCACAGGAAAGGGATGAAAGAGATAAAGAAAGACAAGAAAAGGCTCATCAGAAGCAAATGGCAAGGCAGGAAAAGGAGTGGAGAAAGGCTCAGCAATTGCTTCAAAAAGAACAAGGGATGCTAGAAAGGGTTACTAGTGATGCAAACATGGTGGAGGGGAGTAGGATGATGCCGAACACATTGGAACATATTCCAGATAATACTCCATGTTTCCAAGACCTCCTTAACATCCAAGTCCCCCGCTATCAACAAGTGCACATGCCCACTTTATTCCCTCCTACCATTGCAGGTGTCAATCGTGTGCATGATTATAGGGGGGCTCAACCTACTGGAGGGGTTAGCAGCACAAGTGTGCACTGTGGCTACTCAATTCCTCCATGGCTTCAAGAGGCGAATTGGATATCATATGGAGGCAATCAGCCACAACCTAACCAGCCATTGTTAGGTAGGCCAACCAACTTGGCTCAAGCAGGAAATTCAACAACACTGGGCAGTGAAGATCTTGGAGGACATCCTTCATAGGGGTGTCATATGGGATGCCAGCATTTTTGTTGTGCAATGTGGATTTTTTGTAATCACTGGCTCTAATGTCTGTAACATGGCCATTTTGGATACAATCCTAGACCATTTTGGATACAATCCTAGGTCACAACGTTCCCTAATGTTTGCGGCATTGTAATCAGGGATTTAATATACAATTCCATCATGTTTATGAATTAAGTTTGTTGTTGGTTTACGTTGCAATCCCTGTAGCAGGGTTAGGGTCTAGATCCTTAATGAATCTTTAAGTGTGTTTTTTTTAATGTACAACTCTTGAGAACCCCTCTACATTAATCTTAGTAAGTCCAGCAGGTTAAGGGCTACAGTATTAATCATTAGATTCATTACATTTTGTAATCTCTAAAAAGCAGCCATAACAAGACCCTTGTTGTTTTCAAAAATTGATCATAACCCACAAGTCTAGTCTAGCAAAAATGGCTAAGTCTAATGCAAAGAGAATATTGATAACCATGATAGAAAAAATGGCTCCAAGTAAACTGTTGTATTTGTAAATCACATTAGAAGTGGCAGCACGGTACTGAATTCTAGTAACTATCTATTAACTTCATAATTCCAAAGACAAATTATAGAAGCCTGAGTGTCATACTAATCAACATAAAAGGCATAAATCAGGCATAGTGTGTGTTTTCCAGGGTTTATGAATTATGTTTGTTGTTGGTTTATGTTGCAATCCCTGCAGTAGGGTTACGTCCAGATCCTTAATGAATCTTTAATGAATGAGTATCATACTAATCAAATACAGTTGTAGTTCAGTTTGCCTATGAATTATAGTCTGCATCCCTTCAACCAAAATAACTATCAAATATCAAATTTTAGTCTGCAACCCTTCTCTGTAATATTCAAAGAAGACATGATACTTTATAAGGAACCAAGAACAAAATCGATATCCTTTTGAAGACTAGAGCAACAAACAACAGTAATCAATCCAAAGTCACTGTTTAATAAAACCAGGTGTATATAAATGCATGCTATGGTCTACCCAACTACAAATTGAACATTCTACCTACAACCAAATCAGCAAGAAAAACTGACAGCACCCATCACAGTAGATTTTGAAAATGAAATAAGTGCAGAAGAAAGTAAATGGCCTACAAAATAATTTCACACCATAAATTGGCCCATAATGCAAGTGAATTGCAGTTGATGTTAATAGTTAGAAGTAAAAAATACATCATATACTTGTAAATTGAAGCCCATATACCTGTAAAACTGCATCATATGCCAATTCTATGGCCAACTATACATTGAAGTAAAAGCCAATCTCAGTCCTCGACTGCTAACTCCAACACTTTGGTGCAGTTGCTGATATAAAAAAATTAATTATGTGTATTCTCCCAATAAGATGAGACAATGGCAGAAGTCACTGTTGTATGATGCAGTTTTAAGTATTAACTATTAACATCAGGCCCATGTAGTTCCAAGAATAGACATCCATCCCATGCAACAATAACCAAATTCATAAACCAACCCTACTGCAGGCCATGCAACAAAAACCAACAACAAACTGAATTGCAACAAAACATAATTCATAAACCCTAACCCTGCGGCAGGAATTGCAACATAAACCAACAAAAAACATAATTCATAGACCCTAACCCTACGGCAGGGATTGCAACATAAACCAACAAAAAACATAATTCATAGACCCTAACCCTGCGACAGGGATTGCAACATAAACCAACAACAAACACAATTCATAAACCCTGACCCTGCGGCAGGCATTGCAACATAAACCAACAACAAACATAATTTGTGTACCCTAACCCTGCGGCAGGGATTGCAATGTAAACCAACAGCAAACATAATTCATAAACCCTAACCCTACGGCAGGGATTGCAACATAAACCAACTCAAAACATAATTCATACATCCTAACCCTACGACAAGGATTGCAATGAAAACCTACAACAAACATAATTCATAAACCCTAACCCTATGATAGGGATTGCAACGTAAACCAACAACAAACATAATTCATAAACCCTAACCCTATGACAGGGATTGCAACGTAAACCAACAACAAACATAATTCATAAACCCAAACCCTGCGGCAGGGATTGCAACGTAACCCAACAACAAACATAATTCATAAACCCCAACCCTTCAGCAGGGATTGAAACGTATACCAACAACAAACGTAATTCATAAACCCCAACCCTGCGGCAGGGATTGAAACGTATACCAACAACAAACATAATTCATAAACCCAAACCCTGCAGCAGGGATTGCAACGTAACCCAACAACAAACATAATTCATAAACCCTAACCCTGCGGCAGGGATTGCAACGTAACCCAACAACAAACATAATTCATAAACCCCAACCCTGCAGCAAGGATTGAAACTTAAACCAACAACAAACATAATTCATAAACCCTAACCATAATTCATAAACCCTAACCAGTGTCTCAAAACATAGTATAAGGACAAACCACCAACTTAATCTCGAACCCGAATGCAGGCATTGCAACAAAAACCAACAACAAACCTATTTTTCCAAATTAAACCAGCAACAAACTAAATTTTCCATATTAAACTAAATTTTCCAACAACAACAACAAACTAAAGCAATGTTAAACCTTGAAGTGCAGCACAGAAGGTCCACATAATCCCCAGGAGATTGGGAGTGTTGAAAAACACGTTTGCAGAGATGGCTAGTAGGAAACCTACCAGCGAACCACCAGATGAAGCGAGCGAGCCACAGGACGAAGAATCCAAACACAAGACGAGCGCAGCTACCGACCGAGGAGCGAAGCCACCAAACGAGGCCACCACAGCCACTGGACCAGGGACAGAAAGCCACCATCGCCACCATCGAAACCACGGGAGGCGGAACCCCACATCTCCACAACTTAAACGGGAATACTGCAAGTCACCACCACAACCGAACACAACGACGCACACCATCGAGTGGAATGCTGTCATGTCCGAAGCAACAACCAGGACGGAGTGGTCACAAAGGGGTGCGGGAGATCACCAGAGCCGAGCGCCAGGTGAACAGAGACGGGCGAAGAGAGCCACAGCAGCGGGTGCACAAACTATCAACAAACGAGGCAGCAGAACACCCACACTCCGGGCCCGAACAAAAAACAACGGAGGGTAATACCTTTCCCGGGCGAGGCTGCATGGGACCATGAAAAGGCACCTGGCACATGCGGCATTAAAGCGCCCACCTACTAGACAGGTGGCACTGCCTCGTCGGCATCAAAAAGTGCTACTTAGACCTTGCCAGGTGGCGTGGGGGGGGGGAGCCAAGTGGGGTGTCCAGGTACTGGCATGGCATCCCTCCCCTAGTTCTTTCTTTTTTAAATAGGGCTTCTACTCATGATAGGGTGAACCTAAATTAAAGAAAAGTTGAAATGTGTAGCGGGTATAATTCAAATGAAAGCTCTGTATAGCGTGTAATCATTTTTATATTCTATAGAATTATAGTAAGAGTTTGACAAAGATATACTTTTATGATTAAATAACTTGTAAATTCTAATATTAATTGCTTTGTGACAGTGCATTTACAGAGCATGTGCATGCTCTTTTCTTGTCAATGTGCTCGGCAAAAAAAGATTTATCCTGTAAGTATCTTGAATCAAATAACTAACTATTGACTGACGGTATTTAAAATGCAGGCCTTGTAATAGATCTTCCCTATTTTTTTTATTTTCTAGCACTGTAAGTGATAAATTTAATTTGTTCTGCGAAAATATTTAGATCTTTTGTTCACCACATGTTCTCTTACAGGATATATGAAGGATATCCTCTTGATCTCAACTATTTGCCGAAGCAGATCGCCATATTTAATCTTAAAGCTTGGTACCGTTTCCAGGAGCAGACTTTTGTGAGGTGCGTACGAATTGGCCGCCCCTTACAATGGAATCTTGGCCTACCAGAAATATTTAAGGTTAAAGGTTGGAAAATGAGCATGAAGGAGGATCTGTTAAATTTAGTGAAGAGAGAAGATCCTCAGCCACAGAGCGCATTACCTCATTCAAGTGTGCCTCAACTTGATTCCGTATTGCCCTGGCAAATATCTGCTTCTCAATTTGATTCATCAAACACTTGCATCTCTGCAAGGGAAAAACTAGGTTACATCTCGTCACATCTCTAAATTACGTTTTCCATAGAAGTTTAATGCACATTTTCTGTTCAATCTTGATCCAGAGTAAGCTTGATCCTTTTACTTCGTATTTACTTACACAAAACTTTAAATTACGTTTTCCATAGAAGTTTAATGCACATTTTCTGTTCAATCTTGATCCAGAGTAAGCTTGATCCTTTTACTTCGTATTTACTTACACAAATCTTGCTGGTTGCTTTAAAAATATGTAGAATTTTCAATTTAATTTTAGTTTCTGAATATAATATCAATAAATTCCAAGTTTGAATCGTTGTTTTAGATTTTTTTAACTTAAATTTAGTATTTGATATAATATTAGTCAATAAATTCCAAGTTTGAATCGTTTCCAAATTTGGCAAAAGTTTGCTCCTTGTGATTTTCCTTTTAAATTATACTGAAGTTTTGTTCATTTTTACTTATTTTTATGTAAATTCTCTCCTAGAATTTTGCATTTTCCTCAACCGGTTTGCCAAAATCATTTCTAGAACCAATTTAAAATCTAATTTATGGTTTGCTTCCATATTGCTTTCAAACCCTACCAATTTTTGCTTCTACAGTGACATCTTTTGAGAGGATTTTTATTCAAATCTTGCCACCTATGGTACTACTGATCTGTTGTATTTACTTAAGGTTTTCTTTTGCATAAAAATGCAAAATCCTTCTCTTCCTATGTTTTTTTATGATCTAGATTGGTTATGGTACTACTGATCTGTTAAGACTTTTTTTATAAAATTGCAAAATCCTTCTTTTTCATATGTTTATTTTTATGATCTTAGATTAAACATAGTGTGTTATGCAGATAAGAGAAAATGGACATCAGAATCACGTGAGGAGGAAGATCCCAATTTAAAGAAAAAATACAGATTTTATGGACAAAATTTTCCGAACTCTCAGAGGCTGAGATGCCACATCAACAGCCATCGTCAAGGTCAGCCAAACCTTTTCTCCTTTAAATTATACACACGTTAAATTAATTCGCATATTTTTTATAGGAAATTTGCTGATAGAATGCCCTCCTATTCAGAACGGTTTAAAGAAAATAAGAACATAATACAAACGGTTTAAAGAAAATAAGAACATAATACAAAAAATTATCAATATAATGTTTTAATTCACAAATTAAGAGATTTTATAACAAAATGGGTTTATTAATTTGAGGGTAATGCTCAAATTAGTAAAATTAGCAGCAAAGCTGTTTATACTAATCAATAAGAAAAAACAAATTTTAAATAACAACATATTTAAGTTTTCAAAAAAAATTTGTAGCAACATATTTAAGTTTTCAACATTTTCATAAAAAAAATTTAATAAATATAACATTGTAAAAAATGAGAGTTGCTTTCAACTTTCTCATAAAAAAATTCCTACGAGATATAACATAGTATTTACTAAATATTAACCATTAACAAATAAATGCTAAGTATTAACAATGAACAAATAGCATAAATATAATTGTAGAAATTGCTATTACAAAATTAAGATTAAAGTTGCAATTTTGTATTAATAAACAACAAGATTATAGTTTGCTTAGCACAATTAGAATTATTAAGTTGTTTATTACAAAAATAGGAACAAAACTGGAAGAAATATAAAACAATATTTGTTGTATTAACAAATAGCATAAATAGAATTGTAAAGTTGTATATTACAAAAATAACAACTAAGCTAAAATTTTGCAGTTTTTTTAATAGTTATTAAATACTACAATATTTATTAAATATATTATTATATATGAAAAAATTAAATATGGAAATTTTTTTTAATAAAAATATATATAACAATAATTTGTAATAAATTGATTGTTAATATAATAAATAATTGAAAAATAAATTATACAAACTTACTTCATAACAACCACCTTGTAATATAGATATATAGTGTTGAATCATTGTTCCATCTTAAAAAAAATACGTAGGATGCTTAAAAACATCAAAAGTTGGATTTTACATATCATTTTGTAATCATTATTATTTAACAATATTTTATATCACTTTAAATTTTAAATTAATAAATTAATATATAATTTTGTTGGTCTAAGTGAGTGATTACATTTGAAAGAAAATTAAGTAAAATAACATTTTGGAAATTCATGTAAACTAATAATAGATATAAGTAAACATAAAATATAATTTTCTACCTATATTAGTGATTAACTTTTGACTTGAAAATGTGTATACATGATTGTAAATTAAATTTTAAAATTTTAAAAAAAAAAAATTTAACCAAAATTTTATTAATAAAAAAATATTCAAATAATTCAATCTATATTTAAATGGTTTAAAAAATTATTAATTAAAAAAACAAACATTTAAATTATAATAATTAAATATCTAAAATTGAAATTATTATATTAATGTTGATGTTTTAATTCATATTAATTTTGATGATCTTAAAAATGTTATAATTTATATCATTTTTTTTCTTATTATGATGTTGATCTTATTTTAAGGGTTTTTCATTAAATTATGAAATTATCATATTAATGCTGATATTATAATTAAAATTGGTTTCTAACTTTCTCTTTTTTTCGGAATTCCTTGATGAAGAACTTGTAATTTTGTTGTTCGAGATATTTTTTTGTAGAAAGTCTGGTCGAGACTTTGGTGATCTTGGTTCGTTGGATGGCTTGATAGCCTTTGGTTGTAATAGACTCTGTTGATCTTCTAGTTGGTTTGTTGGATGGTTTGATATGATTCTACTTATGAATAACAAGTTGTTTTTTTTCCAAGGAAAAATAATTTAAATTGATAAGAGGAATTATATAGATATGTTATTAAATGGAAATGCATCACTAACACAATAGATTTAATAGATTTGTGGCCACTAGAAGATATGATTGTATTAGTGATAGTTACTTTATAGTGCATCCAAAGAGCAAATTTAGGATTACATTTATATGAGAGAAGAAATTAAATTAATATAGAATTAAATTGAATTATAGTATAAATATTATATGTTAAATTATGTTACATGGTTTCAGAAAAAGTTTGGTCTATGTATAATTTGAGTTTAAGTATTATACTTTCTAGAGTACATGTTCATATTAAATGCAAAATGAACTTGAATGTATAGGTCAGATGTAGGCCCTTGTGAAATTTAGGATGCACGATTATGCAATCTATATGCCTCATTTCTAATTTGAAGTACCTTAGCCGCAATGAAATATAAAACACTATCAAAAGACAAAAGAAGATACTTATATCATTCCAATCAAAATGCTAATATGAAAGGAAATTGTTAAGTGACTAAAATTAAAGTTATGTCACCCTTAATGGAGGATTAGATTAACCTTGATTAAAGTTATCAAATCTAATATTATATTGTAAGCACTCTAGGAGATCATAGATGATATTAACTGTGATAATTGAAACCCAAGCAACTAATATTAAATCTTCTGATGAATTAAGAAATAGAACCATTACAACTTAAATGTTAGTAAGGAATCCACTAGTATCCTTTAAATGTTAATTGATTGATTGTTTCACAGAGGATAATAAAAATAATCGTTTGACACGATAAGGGAATTGAAATCATTATCCTTTAATGTTGAAATGATCTTAGTTAGACCTTAGAACTTACACAATATCCTTCATTTTTCAATTCATATTTCAATGTTAATGATCTCTACAATGTTTTTTTTCTCTTCTTTATATTAAATGTTATAATTTATGTCGATGTCAATTAAATATCTATCTGATGTTAATGATTATTGCAATATTATTCAGTGATGTTATAATTTATATACAATGACAATTATTTTTTTAATTCATATTAGTTTATTAACGATTATTTCAATTTTTTTCTCTTTACTAATGTTATAATTCATACCAATGTTGATGTTAAAACTCATATTGATATGATGATTATGTCAAGATTTTCTTCATTAAAATTGAAATTATCATATTAATATTGATGTTATAACACATATTGGTATTTTTCTCATTCATTATGGTGGTATTGTCATAACTTATATACATTTTTTTGTTTTATATAATTATACGAGCATAGATCCATCTAAACTATGGCTCTATCAAGCACCTAGAGCGATCAAATCCCTTGAGGTGCAAACATTTCCTCATATTTAAGACTCCGAAATGGGTTTGCACCTTAAGAGATTTGATCCCTCTGGGTGCTTGATAGAGCTAGAGTTAGATAAATCTATGTTGGTTTTTATTAATCTCAATAATTGAATATAACATATATGATGTAAATTTCAGACATTTACTATTTTAGTGTATCAAGAACAATATATGGGGAGGAAAACTTGTACTCTTGAACTTTTAAATTGCCACCAAATACACCACTTCATGAGGTGATTAGTCTTCTAAATGTTAAACATGTTCTTGCAAAGAAGCTTGTTAAATTAGAGGGATGTTAGATCATAACGTAAATAACTATCTAAAGACATTAATGTAACTTACACTAAATCATATTAGGGTTTAGACTATTTAATAATGAAGATTTTATTTACTTAACTAATTGATCATATTAGGGTTTAGACTAATTAATAATGGAGATTTTATCTACTTAACTAATTGTGATCAAATAGAATGTACAATTTAACAAATTTAAAAAGATCGTGGATTTACACAAAATAATTAAACAATATAAACCTTCAACTTACATAATCACTTTAACCATTTACTTAAGCTATAAAGTTAAAAAATATAAATCTTAAACTTTCATAATCAACATCAATCATTTACTTAACATGAGATTCTAAACAAGATAACTTCAACACTATTACTAATTTTATACTTTACTATTATTATTATGTTTATTATAACTTTCTAATTTACTATTATCAAATTATAAAAAATAAAATGAAAAAAAATATATAAATCTTTAACTTTCATAACTAATATCAACCATTTATTTAGCATGAAATTCTAAACCAGATAGCTTCAACCTTACTTTCTTCTCCCATTGGATTTAAACGCACATGTTAGTTCACTTTCTGACCATTTGATTTAATATCTAGATTATTAAAGTTTAAATTCACTATTTACAAAACTTGACCGTCAAAACATTAAAATTATTAAATGAGATCTTTGAACCAAAGAATTTGGAAAATCTGTAAATGCATGTAGTTCTGCCTTCCGGGTTATATCATGTTGACTACATTAATGCAAGCGACTACATTAATGAAGAGAGATGAAGGACCCCATTATTAAATCTTTCTTTATATCTGTGGACGTGTAAAATATATTTAATTGGCCCTGAACTGGAGACCTTCAGCGTGAAAACTTATAAGTTATACCTTATTTACTAGGGATGTACTTCTGTATATGTGTTTAATTTTATGAAAAATGAAATTATTCAACCATTTTTAAAAATCATATAAATAATTTTAAATACATTTTGAAATTAACAGTTGTTATGAATTTTTAATTAAATTTTGATATAAATTGTAATTTTATGAAAATTAAAATTATCAACAATTTTAAAAAATAATTTAAATAATTTTTTAATACATTCTAAAATTAATAGTTATTTTAATATTTATTATGATTTTATTTTATTTTTATTTTTTTATAAAATTTTATTAAGATTCTTAATTTTTACATCAACGCCACTTTCCATATAAGATATGGAATATCTTATTTTCATTAAAATTTTATATTGATGTTAAAACTTTAAATATGTTTTTATTCTTATTTCAA